>LBNU01018576.1:109923-149033 GCA_014162995.1 Artemisia annua | reverse complement strand
CCGATATTTTTTAGCATGATCATGATGATAAAAAGGTTAAAAAATATAACTTTCAACATCATGAGATGGGGGGTAGTTACAAAATTAGAAGCTCGGTTAATTAATCCTCCAACAATTCGGTAGGTAGTACATTATGGATATCAAAGAGTCAAAAAGATTAAACGCCAAAACAAAATATGTAACATTCAATCCATCCAACTATGAGTGTCGCAATGCGAATCATCAATTAATTATGGAAATGGAGACTGATTAGCGATGCATTCAGCCCTTCATATATTGTTAGACAACCGAAAACCTAAAAGACCGAACGGCCAACCGAGCTTGCCTCGGGGATGGAATTATTCTTTGCATCATTGGTTGAGCATGATTCGACACTCCTAACTCGAAGACGATTTGTTGTTGGCATCTTTCTTGTGAGGAAGCTTTGCAATCGAACAATAATTTGTTTCTCGGTAGGTGAGTCGGGTCTCTCTTGTTTACTCTTTTCTTCTTTTCCAAAGTGGACTTTAAGTTTCTAGTTTCGTCGATATTTTGTTGTTGCAGCTCGAGTTGAGTTAGCTTGTTTGTGCTTCGTTGCCTCTTTCTTTGTTGATTCTAATTTTTTTTTCCTTCAGCCAGGTTCGCGGCCTGAGCAGTTTGGAAAATCGACTACATACAGTATAAACGAATAGAACGTTAACTTTATCCCCCACGGCTGATACTTTTTTTAAGAAAGATGAAGTGAATGAATTTAAGTTTGCCACCCCGCTCCGTCATGCGATGCAGGGGTTCAAGATAATACATTTTTACGTGTATAAACTATATTGTAAAAGGAGAAAAAAGACATGCACGGTTGTTGTGAAGCATCATGCATCTCTATTACCATCTTCTTGGGCCCAAACCTATCATGCAAAACAGAAACACGATACTTAAGATTTACTACAATCAATCATTAACAATACCAATCACAAACAAATACCCATATGTCAGCATGTTTGCCAAACGTTGATGTAATCATTTTGAGCCACTGCGCTCATTACACACGACAACAACCAAAACTAAACTTAGTATCATATCACATTACCAAAAGAAACAATTCAATAAATAAATATACATCACAACCATTTTTCAATAACCTTCTTCATACAACGACTCATGCACGCCACGATGACTAAAATGAGTTTGGTTGAACGTGGTCGTCGGCGGCGGAAACAGTTGATGTTGGTCGGTTCCGCGTGGATGTGGCGGTCGAATTAATTTGTTGGTGGGTTGCTAAATTGTGCTATTTATACTCAAAAGATATAGTGCTAAGAGTTGACCAAGTTAACTTTCCTATTAAGATCAATAATGGCATACTCTAATAATTAAATAGACTCCCAAATGTTATTCCATGTAAACCTCTTACAATCTAAATGCCTTCAATGAATAACATGAACCAACTTCGCATGCCCCTCATAAACATGGACGCTTGACATGGACGTGGCATTAATCTCATTACCCAATTAATTTTCCTATTAAAGATCAAATAATGCATACTCTAATAATTAAAATAGACTCTCCAAATGCCTTATTCCATGTAACCTCTACAATCATAAGTGCCTCAATGAATACATGAACACTTCGCATGCCCCTCATAAACATGGACGCTTGACATGGACGTGGCATTAATCTTGATTCTCGCATGGCTACATTTTTCACTTCTAAAAACTATGTCATCAATGCTCCTCAAAAAATTGGTATCATTAATACTCTCCCTTAAATTTTAGGACTCAATCTTATATGTTTATAGATTATTATTTTACAAATATATTGTCTTTTTTATAAAATAAGCAAATCGAAACACTGATTCCAAAGTACTTTTTTAAATAAATACTTATCTTTAAGCAAAACTACAACCAAAAAGAAAAAAAAAAGGTTTCCAAACACCCACTAAGTTTACAATTAAACTCTATTTGCAGAGATATTTCTATATTATTATCATATTAGATAATGATCATCATGACATAATCCTTTTCACACGAACGTGATTATTTTGTCCGGATTACAAGTTTCAAAAACATTTAATCATACTCGTACTCAAATTTTTGATTTTCAAACAGTTAAATCTTTCATAAAGGTCAAATGCATAAGCAACGTGTCTTTTTTCCTTTATACCCTAATCTCCAAGGTAGTCACAAGTATTATCGCAGAAAAACCAGTAACAGACAATAATCAAGCATCTTATTCGGAGCTCTAATTTGGTTTGTAATTTTCAGTTACGACGTAATTACCCTAATACTATATTTCTCATTCTTATTAATTACATAAAATCCAAATCCAAGCGACCATCTCAATTCACGTACCTAATCAATACCCGATCACTCATATCACCGATCATCATCAACAGATATTTAAAAAAAAAAAACCGCGCGAAAAAAAACAGTTACATTAACAACTTCCGTCATTAACAGATATTTAAAAAAACTACGAAAAACCGTTACACTAACAATAATCACACACATTTCTAATAAAACCATAATCAAAACATAAAACATATCTTCACATTTATGAAAAACAAATCTCTTAAAAAACAACCCCAAATTTTTTTACATTTTTTTTAATATAAATTTACATGTTACATGTTATATTAGGTTCCTTCAAAACCCCACCCCCCGTTTGGCCCTAAAACATACACAGCGGACCCTCAAACTTTATATTTCTTTCTTTCTTTCTTCACAACATTTTCACACATTTTATTTTTAATAAAAAAAATTCATGTTTCATTAGCTACCAATTGCAGTTGATTCCGCTGATTGTTAATCTGCTTCACTTCATAACCGTCACTAAAGCTTGTTACCAACAGGTCTGGTTGTTGCTAATTAACTCAATAATTAATTTTTGATTATAGTTTTTATATGCAATTTATATGTTGATTTTTGGTTTATATAATGCAGAAGTGATGAATTGTTAGGGTTTGATTGGAATTTAAGTTGGGGTTTAATGTGTATGTGTGTGTGTTTTGATTGATGGAATGTGATGGTAATAAAAGTGGATCAAATAAGCTAGTGTTTGGGGGAAATAAGGAATTAGGGTTAGGGTTTGATGTGAAAATGGATTTAGGGAAAAAGAAGAGGTGTTGTGATGTTAAAATTGAGTTAGATGACGATGACGAGCCGATTGGGTCGATGTTTAAGGTTAAGAGTAGGAGGGCGAAGAAAGTTAAGGTGGAAAGCGATGAGGGTAAGAAGGTGGAGTTGGTTGGTATGGATGATACGTTAGCGGTGTTTAGGAAGAAGTTGAAGGGGCCGAAGAAGGAGGTTAAGGATTTGGATTTGGGTGTGAAGTCGGAGGAAATGATTGGGTGTGAAGATAAAGTTGTTGCGGAGAGTGTTGAGAAGGTGTCGATAATGAAAAGTAGTGGTAAGGAGGAAAAGAAGAGGCCGAATGGTAAATCGGGGAAGGAGGAGGTTAAGGTTAGTAGTAGTGATGTGAGGTCGGAAGAATTGGTTGATAGTGTCGAGAAAGTGTCGAAAGCGAAAAGTAAGCCAGCGAGGAAGAAGAAGATGAAAAAGTTTGATGAAATTTTAGATGGTCAGCAATCTGGTGAGGGGGTTTTAGATGATAATTTGGAAGATTCGTTATCGGCTTTTCTGCTTAAGAAATCCCGCAAAGGTTCTAAACTTAAGCAGGTTAAGACTGTTGAAGCTCGTATTGATAAAGTGGATCAGAATGCTAATGAGGATAAGGTTCCTGTTTTATTACCCGAAACCTCTGAATTAAATCCTGGTATGAGTCAACGACTAGAAGTAGATGAGGAATTAGCAGACTGTCCTAGTAAAGTTCCTACGGGTATTGATGGCATTGGGGATGATTTACATCATTCATCGTCTGCAGTAGCAAAGCTGGCCGATGATCTTTCTGAGATTGAAGTTCAGGAGAAAAAGATGGACCCCGCTAGTCCCATTCGTGAGAGTTTGTATGAACAGTTGGATGGTCTATTAACTAGCCCCGTACCAGCCACAGACGAGAAACTGAATGAGGGTTTGCAGTCTGTTGGTGAGGCCGTCTTGGACCAGGTTCAGGACGGTTCACATGGTACTCAACCTGACTCATCACCATCGGCTGTTCAGTTACCTCAGAAGGAACTCATTTCGAGTGTCTGTGGAGATCATGAGACTGTTTCAGTTTCTTCACAAAAGGAGAATGCATCAGCATCAAATGGTAGGTTATCTCCTGTGTCATTAGTCGAATGCCATAAATCTGCCGATGAGGAGACTCCATCGATTGCTACAGATCAAAACGAAGCTTATGGAAGCGACACTGGATCCTTACCTGATCCTGAAACGAAAGGCAATAAGAAATCATTCGAAAAACGTATTGTGCGACAGCCTAAAAGGTATAGGCAAGACGATATGGCTTATGAGGGGGATGCTGATTGGGATGTACTGAATCATGAACGGAATTTATTTGTGAGCCATGAAGATGGAGATAAGGGTCAGTCGGTTACAACAAAGGGAAAACTAGATTTTTTACAAAGTATAACGATGGATACCGAAAGTGGAGGGGCTGCTGCTGTTTCGGTTGGACTGAAAGCCCGTGCTGCTGGTCCCGTTGAGAAGATGAAGTTTAAGGATGTACTGAAGCGTAAAGGCGGGATTCAAGAATATATAGATTGCAGGTGCGTCTCTCTAAATATGGTTCTTTTAATTGCAATGCAATCATTTTGGCTAGCATAACTTTCATACTTTTATGTAGTATATATGCATGACTTTGTTTCTCATAATCCTTGCACATCAAATAGTTTCTGCATATTCACAGGAATGGGTCATAAGGGTTTCGGGCTGAAAACTTAAAACAAGGCCTTTTTGCCTGACCAGCTTACACCTTTTTGTTCAGTTATGGATCATCAAAGTGTTAATTATGGTTATAAAAACAAACATGAGTACAGTAATAATAATAACCAAAATCACTGTATAAACAGTTGAGGAGGATGTTGTATGATATATAGAATTGGCTTTAGGTGGCTGTAAACCGATTCACCCATTTTGCATGTCCCCCCTGTAGCTAGTTTTTTTGTACTTGAACCGTTATGATAAAACACAACCCAAATCAACCCATTTATAAGTACATGAGTTGATACGACCACCTCTGTTGTAATCTGATAGGCAGGAACTTTTTGTTATAAAACCAATTGAAAGCTTTACAAACGTGGCATTCTCTTCTCATTTTGTAAAGTTTCCTGTGACTATTCTGTTGGCTTTGCATCAAATCCGTCCTAAAATTCTACACAATATGTATGCAACAACTGCTTTACTTGCTACAAATCACTTCTTATGTCATGATAAAAATGCTCCATTTGAGATCTTCAAAAGTGTGTATAAAGAAGTTAAACCCCCATTTTCTTTGTGATTCCGATGACGGTTATCTGTGTATGCATCCCTTTGACCGGTTTTCATGATTTTGTTTTGCTTACTACAGAAATCATATACTACATCTTTGGAATAAGGATGTAACTCGCATATTGCCTCTGTCAGAATGTGGAATATCTGATACTGCTGATGCTGACGAGCATCCACAAGCTTCGTTAGTTAGAGATATCTACTCATTTCTGGATCAATATGTAAGTTACAAACTTCCTTACTCTATAATACTTATTAAAATTTGCTCACAAGTCTTAGTTTCTAACAAGTTCTTCAACAGGGTTACATAAACTTTGGAGTTGTTTCCAAAAAAGAAATTTCCGATGGTGGTGTGAAGCCCAATTTCAGGCTCTTAGGAAAAGAAAATGATGGCGGAAAATCTGGTGCCCCAGTAACCGATTTGGATGATGGAGTTTCCTTTATTCTTGGTAAGAAAAATTATGAGGCTGTGGCAGATGAAAAGGATATAAAAACAGAACTTTCTGACCCGATTGTTGCAAAAGATAAGGGCGCTGACATGTCTAGTTCACTTTGTGAATCTCTAGAAAAGAATTGCCATAGTGGAACATTACCAAGCAGTCTTTCTTATACTCATGTAGAGGTTTCGGTTGATCAAAAGGATCCAACTTTGTGTATACAGTGTGATGATTCAGAAGCAAGAAAGAAAATCATAGTTATTGGAGCAGGTCCTGCTGGATTAACCGCTGCTCGACACTTGCAGCGTCAGGGTTTCCATGTTACTGTGCTAGAGGGTCGGGATAGAATAGGCGGTCGTGTTTTTACAGATCAGTCGTCTCTTTCAGTACCAGTGGATCTCGGGGCTAGCATTATCACAGGTGTGGAGGCTGATGTCACCTCCCAACGGCGACCAGACCCATCTTCGTTAATTTGTGCACAATTGGGCCTCGAGTTGACCGTTTTGAACAGTGACTGTCCTCTTTACGATACTGTCACAGGTCAAAAAGTTCCTCCAGAATTGGATGAAGCTCTTGAGGCTGAATACAATAGCCTACTTGATGAAATGCAGTTGGTTGTTGCCAAGAAGGGAGATCATGCAATGAAAATGTCCCTTGAAGAGGGTTTAGAATATGGCCTTAAGATTCGGCGGGCGGGTCGACCCGCAAGGAGCTCTGTAGAGAACGAGGGACGTAAAGAAGAGATCTTGAGTCCTCTTGAAAGAAGAGTTATGGATTGGCATCTTGCTCATTTGGAATATGGTTGTGCTGCTTCACTACAAGAAGTATCTCTTCCTTATTGGAATCAAGATGACATTTATGGAGGTTTTGGTGGAGCCCACTGCATGATCAAAGGGGGTTACGGTGCTATTGTAGAATCTCTTAAAGATGGACTGCATATTCACATGAATCATAAAGTGACCGAAGTTAGCTATGAATCAAAAAAGAAAGTCAAAGTTTCCACAGAAAATGGTCGGGATTTCACAGGAGATGCAGTTTTAATCACAGTGCCACTAGGCTGTTTGAAAGCAAAAACCATCAAGTTTTCTCCGTCATTACCTGAATGGAAGTATTCTTCCATACAACGACTTGGTTTCGGCGTGCTTAACAAAGTTGTTTTAGAATTCCCCGAAGTATTTTGGGACGATTCTGTTGATTACTTTGGAGCTACTGCAGAGGAATCAGATCAAAGGGGTTGGTGTTTTATGTTTTGGAACGTCAAGAAAACAGTTAATGCGCCTGTTCTAATAGCGTTGGTCGTCGGGAAAGCAGCAATCAATGGCCAAGATTTAACTGCTGATGATCATGTAAAACACGCGTTAGTGGTACTCCGCAAACTTTTTGGTGAGGGTGTGGTACGTGATCCGGTTGCATCTGTTGTAACAGATTGGGGACGAGACCCGTTTAGCTATGGTGCTTATTCATATGTTGCTGTTGGGGCATCTGGTGAAGATTATGATACATTGGGGCGACCCGTTGACAACTGTTTATTCTTTGCTGGCGAAGCCACATGCAAGGAGCATCCAGATACTGTTGGTGGGGCAATGATGACTGGGATGCGGGAAGCGGTTCGTATAGTTGACATTTTAACTACAGGAAACGATTTTACAGCTGAAGTAGAAGCCATTGCTGCTGCAAAGAGGCATTCTGATAGTGAAAGAAGTGAAGTTAGAGACATTATTAGAAGACTTGATACTATCGAGCTAACACATGTTCATAAAAACTCTCTGCTACGGAATTTGTTCAACAATGCAAAGAGTCGAGCTGGGCGGTTACATCTTGCTAAAGAGCTATTGGATCTTCCTTCTGATTTTCTCAAATCTTTTGCTGGAACCAAAGAAGGGCTTGGTATTCTCAATTCATGGATACTGGTAAGTTAAAAGAATCTAGAAAATAAACTAACCCACATTTGTATTTTAGCTTTTTTCACATACCATTTATGCCAATATGTCATTTGTAACAGGATTCAATGGGGAAGAACGGGACTCAACTGTTGCGTCAATGCGTTCGTCTTCTTGTGCGTGTATCCACCGATCTACTTGCAGTCCGTCTTTCAGGTATATTTGGTATACCTTTATCGCATCTAGTAGTTCTTTTTTGTGATTGATGAATTTAATTATGATTGCAGGTATTGGGAAAACTGTGAAAGAGAAGGTCTGTGTGCATACAAGCCGAGATATACGCGCTATAGCGAGCCAGCTTGTTAGTGTATGGGTCGAGATCTTTCGAAAGGAGAAGGCTTCTAATGGTGGTCTAAAATTATTGAGGCAATCAAGTGCTGCAGATGCTTCCAGAAGCAAATCTAATTCAGCTTCTAGGAAACCACCACTGCGTGCTCATCATACTGATGGCAGAACTATGAAGGGTGGTGGCACCTATTTGTATGCTAAAGCTGTAACAAAATCAGAAAATAAACCGTCTAGTTCTCAAGGTTCAGCAGGAAAGCAAAATTGTAAGGAAGATGATTATAAGGATTTACCCTTGTCTAAAGAAGAACAAGATGCTATTGATGCTGCAGAAGCAGCCCATGCTGCTGCTCGTGCGGCTGCTGAGGTTCGTTCTTTTAATTTTCGTCTTAAAATACTCACACATACACACATAACATGCAATGAGATCTAGAGTTAAAGTTGGTAATTTGCTTAAAACTTTTGCAGGCGTACGAATCCTCTGGTGCAAGGTGCAGCGCACCCTTGCAGCTTCCAAAGATACCATCTTTTCATAAATTCGCTAGACGGGAGCAATATGCCCAAATGGATGATTCTGAGCTCCAAAAGAAGTGGGCTGGTGGTGTTACGAGGCGGCAAGATTGCATATCTGAAATAGATTCTAGAAACTGTAGAGTGAGGGATTGGTCTGTTGACTTCTCTGCTGCCGGAGTCAACCTTGAGAGTTCAAAAATGTCGGTGGATAACCACTCACAACCAAGCCACTCGAATGGAAATGCTGGCCTGTTGAACTACAGAGAGCACTCCGGGGAAAGTGCTGGCGTAGATAGCAGCATATTTGCAAAAGCATGGGTTGATAGTGCTGGTAGTGAAGGGTTAAAAGACCATAGCGCCATTGATCGATGGCAGTCTCAAGCTGCTGCTGCTGATTCTGAATTCTTTAATAGGTTGCATGTAATGGATGAAGAGGATTCAAATATTAATTTAAAACAGTCAATTCGCCTGCATGATGGCCTGGCAAATGAGAGCTCGGCTTCTCAAGTTACTGTAAACAGGGAGCTGGTGGGTAGCCAACCTCGAGGAGTAGACAATATCAAACAGTCTGTTGTTGATTATGTGGCATCTCTTCTTATGCCTCTTTATAAAGCTAGAAAAATTGATAAAGAAAGTTACAAGCAGATAATGAAGAAGACAGCCACAAAGGTCCGCTATCTCTCTTTTTATTATACTCCTTTTTGTATTCAAAGAAAGTTCCATAAAATTGTTTGACTTATATTGACGGGTTATCACTTTCAGGTCATGGAGCAGACTACAGATGCAGAGAAAGCGATGGCTGTATTTGAGTTTCTTGATTTTAAGCGCAAAAACAAGGTTTGCTTTTGGATGTTGTTAGGTTAACCTGATCTGGTTTATATTTGTTGAAGATATAGTCATATATTCGGTTTCCTAGAGTGCAATTTGAATGTGTGAAGTGCAAACTGTAGCCACTTATAGTGTGGGCTTGTTTCACCCATCGCAGCCACATCTTTTAGATTCATATTTTCTTAAGGAGTGGCAATCTAAACATGTTTACGTGAAATGGGTCGATTTGGCTTTATGTACATGATAACCTGTCTAGCTGGCTAAATTTAATAGCTTAACTAGAAGAGAAACTGCTCAAACATGTTGAGCTGGTTAATAGTAGCCCATGGCATATTTATGCATTTATAACATCCTGATTTGTTTTATTACATGTATCATTATTCTACTTATAGTATTTATGATCATATTTTGTATACTATTTATTTTCAAAGTTTAAATAAGAGACAAAAAGATGATGTTAGCTGAAGAAGCCTGCTCATCTTGACCCGCCCTGTAACTTAACCCTTTTTGTTCCTAGCTTGTCTTGACCTGTTACCCAACCCTCTCGACCCATCTCTAGTTGGCTAAGATACTGTCTTCGTTATGTACTTTTTTTGAATCAGTTACTCAATATATCCACATTCTTTATGCAGATACGAGCATTTGTGGACAGATTAATTGAGAGGCATATGGCTATGAAGACGGACACCAAATCAGGAGGTTCGTGAAGATCATCGGCTCATATCTCTTGATTCACTTCAGCCTTTAGTTGAATTTAGAGTGCTCATATGCGTCCAAGGATTCACAAAAAGAAACGAGGAACACAAGAGATATGTATGTGCAGGCTCGTATCTCTTGATTCACTTAAGCCTTTCGTTGGATTCAGACTGTTAATGTTCATATGCGTCTATGGATTCACAAAAAGAAACGAAGGACCCAAGGGATATGTTATGTGTAGCCATCTAGTATCCGTTGCAGCTAGTTATAAAAAAATGATTATAGAGACCTATTATGGAAGACTTCTGTTACTTTCGGTATGGGTTCTTTACAAATGAAAATTGTAATTTAGTTAGGAAGTGAAAACCCATTTCTGTCTTTCACAGAACTAGTAGGGAAATTTTTCTTTATATCTTTCTTGGAATCTGTACAGGTTAGATTAACCTTGTGGCAAACAAGATTATACCAGACATTTTTCTCTGAAAAGAATTTCCCTTTTTCATTTCTTGATTTCTGTTCAGTTGTCTTTTTTAACTAACTGCGAAAACCAATTTTATTTTGTTGAGGGTTTGTGAAAAGGTTGAGACTTGCAACTTCATAGGTTTCCCGTCTCTTTTTTTGTTGTTTTCTATTGTTTCTGCAGATAAGTATTGGTGTTGAGTACCAAGAAGCTGTTCTCGGCTGTCAGAAAGTTACTTTAAAAGGTTTGTTTTCATGGAACTTGATCAAACTAACCAATTGGAGACGGGTTTTAAAAGTTATAAATCCGCAAATTATGGACATCATATTTTGCGGTCTTGATATTTTTTCTTGTTTTCTTTTTGGCATTTTCGGGTGCTTTTGGAAGGGAGATAAGTTCCACAAATGAAAAGAGATTAATGTCTGCAATAAGATTTGTGAAATTGATGGTTTCTTTCTTTCTTTTTTATTTTTTTTTTATAAACATAGATTGATTTAGTTCTTCTGTAAAAACATGGCTCCTAGTTGGCTAGTTTTTATCAAATTCTCTTATTTTCAGCTTAGAAGTCTTGTAACTTTACTACTTATAATCAATACACGAGTTGTATACAAGGTTAAAGTCTTGTGTTTGAAATGAAATCACTAGAAATTGTTGTCAGTTTTAGTAATTGAAGTATTGTTTTTGATGTTGTGATTATTTAGTTGTTTTGTGGAAATTTTCCAGGAGAAACATTAAAGACGGAAGGCATTTGGAATTGGAACAATGCCATCTGTTTGGTTTCTGTATAATCGTATCCTTTATTATTTATCTTGTTCCCGGGTGCGTTTGGGAGCCAGGAATTGAAATTCTATACTGCTGAACTTCACACATAAATGTGTTGGTATCTTAGTTATCCTCATGAAATCAGGTATCATTGGTTCGTTATTTCGCTATTATGGGTACCCTTACTGGAGTTGGAATGGTTGAATACAGTATGTGTGTATGTATAGGACTTGAATTTATGGATCAAATTTGTTTGTTATTTAAATTTCAGAGAAGTTCGTATTGGTTTGTAAATCTTGCATACGGACATTCTTATGGTATGTGTTTGACCAAAATTTTGTAGTTTATATACTTATCATCATCTTCAGTCCTGTTAATTTATGTAATCAATCTATCTTAAAGATAGATATGCGGGAAGATATACGTGACACCAACTTTGTTTTTTTGCTTGTCATGGTTATTGGTAAATGCCGGGGGATATGATGTTTGTAAATTTTTGGTAATGAGTAATGACCATATCTAAGTTGCAATGTAGTCTATCATCACATATGCTTGAAAAATTGATGTGTTCCTTGTGTGACCCTTTTTAAGAAAAATTGATGTGTTCCTTGTGTCATAACATCATGTGCCAAACTTTATGGTGAAAGTGCTTATGATGATAATGATGATTATTAATCAAGTTTGGCACATGATGTTATGAAAGAATCTTAATTATGCTTTTACGCGACACTACTAACTTTTATTTTTTTATATGCTTGTAGTAGAGTAGAATGGTGTATGCTCAAGAGCTAGGGAGGGTGTGTGTGGAGTATTGATAGACGGTTACATATATCTACGCAATGTTTTGAAAACCGAACAGCAAGTGAACGGCTGGCCTACCGATTGCCGGTTAACTGGCGGAACTGATTAGGTAGTTTGAAAGCATCACAACAAATATGGAAGCAATAGACAACATTTTGAATCTTATCTGGCGGAACTAATTAGGTAGTTTGAAAATCCATCAAAAATCAAAATCGCTCTCGAAAAAGATAGTTTTCGCCAAACCATTTACATTAATCATTCTCATTACCCCAATGTTTTAAAAACATGTTGTTTAATTAGCCCGGTCGATCCACCAGGTCACGGTTCAACTGGTTTAACCGGTGATTCAACTGGGTTTATCTCTCAAAACCGGCTTCCGATCACCCGACCGGTTCACGGTTGAACCGGTTCAATCGGCCGGGTCAACCCGTGTTTAAAACACTGCATTAAACTTCTCATGCCAATAATTTTACACTTGACTCCAAAAACTAAAACTTAAAGGACTAAAACAAAAACCCCCCAATACCCGAAGGTCCAATTAACAACCAACTCAAAATCACTGACCACATGATAGATAACCAACTCCATACATCCTATAAATACCATCATCTCATCTTCTCAATCAAATTTCGATATCTGAAAAAAAAACAAAAACCATCAGATCAGATCCGATCATAATAAAAACCGCTTCCAGATCTAAATCATCATCATCATCATGTCTTCAACTTTTTCCGGCGATGAAACGGCACCGTTCTTCGGCTTCCTTGGTGCCGCTGCTGCTCTAGTCTTCTCCTGTATGTTTTTCCGATCATTTTCACCGATCTGTAACCTAGATCTACTATTTTTTTTAGTTATTCTGTTATTTTATAGATATATGATCTCTGATTTGTGAAATTTAATTTTAGTTTCTGTTATTATGTTACTTATTCTGTTATATGGTTAGTTATATGATCGATGTATGAAAACCTAATGGAGACACGTGATCTGTGATTTTATTAGTTATTTGTGATATGTGAAATAGTTAGTTAATAATTCTGTTATATTTTGTACAATTGTACTAATGATTTATGAATTCTTTATTTAATTTTGGTTATTTTGTGCGTGTCAATGTTTTAGCGGTTTTAAGTTATTTATGTCAGTTAAGTAGTTAGTTATTCTGTTATATGATAGTTATTATATGATCTGTTGTGATTTGTAAAAAAATGATTTATCGTTTGTTCGTTGGTGATGTTGTAGGTATTTTAACTGTTTGATGTCAGTTAATTAGTTAGTTATTCTGTTGTATGGTAGATGTATTATTGATTTATGATAGAATTGGATATGAAAACTTATCTGATGGGCGCGATCTTTGATTTGTGTGAATTTATTAGACGCAGTAATTAACTAAATTAAATATTAGATTTTAGCCAATAAGTAGTTAGTTATTCTGTTATATGATCTGTGTAATTTTTAGGATTTAACCGTTTGATTTTGAAAACTATTAGTTAATAATTCTAGTATATGGTAGATGTATTAGTGTTATATGATGGAATTGGATATGTAAGCCAACTGATGAACATGATCGGTGATTTGTGACGAGTAATTTGTGTTTGATGAGTTGTGAAATATTTAGTTAATTATTCTGTTATACGGAGTATCAAGTGACCGTGTTTTGTGAATTTATTTGTTTATTTTGTGGATATTTAGGTCTTGGACGTTTCAAATTGAATAATTAGTTAGTTATTGTGCTATATTATTTGTGATTTTGTTTATCTTTAGATGTTTTAAATCTAGTAGTTAGTTATTTCGGCTGTATAACGTAATTATGATAGATTTGGGTTTGAGACCTCAACCGAGGAATATGATATTTAAATTGTGAAATAGTTAGTTAATATATCTATTATATTACGTAATTATGGTAAGAATTGAATCTGAAGCCCTAACAGAGGAACAGGTTTGAGATGTTTTTAAATCTGTTAGTTGTTGTATTACTACAGCATTGGATTTGTAAAAAACGCAATCTCTGATGTGTGATAGGTATGGGAGCGGCATATGGTACAGCAAAGAGTGGTGTAGGAGTGGCGTCGATGGGAGTGATGAGGCCAGAATTGGTGATGAAGTCGATTGTGCCGGTGGTTATGGCTGGAGTGTTGGGTATTTACGGTTTGATTATTGCGGTTATTATCAGTACTGGAATTAACCCTAAGGCGAAATCATACTATCTGTTTGATGGATATGCTCATTTGTCATCTGGTCTTGCTTGTGGTCTTGCTGGTCTTTCTGCTGGTATGGCTATTGGAATTGTCGGTGATGCTGGTGTTAGGTATGTTCGTTTGATTCTTAAATCTCGAGCTTTGTTTATGAATAGTATTATATTGTGATTAACTGCTTATAGTTATAGATGTTGATTATTCTCTGATAAGAATAAAATGTATGCAATGGGAGCTTTTGATCACAATATGTGATTTGAACCTTTGAGATGATGCATATGCTCAAGTGGTTTGCCGTAAGGCTCACTATTCGAATCTGCAGAGTTATGGTTTTGGCTCATATGATATCACATGGTATAATTTGTGTACTTCTTTTTTGCGTTGACAGTGTTTAAATCAAATTATGCTTGTTATTTATCACATCTTTGTAATTTAAAATCCGTAAGGACAAATAGATTGGTTTTATCGCTTTATGTGTTTGATGCTTTAAGCTTTTTCTAATTGTGTGTATTGAATAAATAAATAAGCATCTTCATGAGACATAGCAGCACATACTGGCTTACAAGTTGGTGAGTGTCATGATGTCTCGTAGTCCGTCGATTTGATTCATTGGCTTTGTGTGCGTACTTTTAACATAGGAAACATGTGTATTTATGCTAATTACATGACGTCTTTAGTGATCAGTTACTGTAGTGGACAATCAATCACTAGCCTCACAATGTGATTACTTTAAGTTACAAGATTTGGTTTGGTATGCATGTAACTTGGTCTCAGTTTGATGAACTACATAGTGTGAAGAGTTAAAAGAAAATCCATTAAGTTTAATGTTGGCACCCTCTTACAAGAATACAACCCTTATGGTTTAAGCTACAAAATTTGATATTTGTCTGACATCCTATTTTGCTTCATTTGACCATCTTGGTCTGAATTTGACGCCTACGTCCATCAACTGTTTATTATGAGGCCATCAGGTTTAGCATTTATACCCTCTCACAAAAAGCAATTCTCTGTAATATTAGCAATGTTGAAGTTATTGCTAATTTGCAAGGTACACGTCGCACAAAGAAACCAGAAATGTGGATTTAGAAACGCTCACATGCCTTGATGCCTATGTGTTTTTTTATGTTGTTACGTATTCTCTTTCTAGTTTCTCGATTATAATTATCACTGTTTGTCATTTGCAATTATTACTTAATTCTTTCGTTTGTTGACTGGATTCCTTGCTCTGTATCAGTTAAAATTTTGATAATATTATGGTAAACAGAATCAGTTTGCTAACTGTTGATTTTTTCTTTGCTTGTGGATCTATCATTTCTTATCTTCACCCACTAGACGATTAACGATTCCAATTTTGTTTTCAGAGCCAATGCACAGCAACCAAAACTGTTTGTCGGGATGATCCTCATTCTCATTTTCGCTGAAGCTCTTGCTCTTTATGGACTTATTGTTGGCATCATCCTTTCTTCTCGTGCTGGTCAGTCCAGAGCAGACTAAATTGTCAACCTTCAAATCTGAGGTGGTGTGTCTTGCTCTACTATTAGTTAAGCATTTGGTATTATTATCCTCTCTGTGGTTATTGTTGTTTGTTAAGCTGCGGACATGATCAATTCTTTGGTGGTGATGATATCTTTGGTTTGGATGGATGGCCTGTGGCTGTGCACCAACAGTAGGTTCTAGACCAATTTCTAGCTTTCAGCTAAATAAAATCTCTTTTTTACGTATATTTATTGTTATATTTTTGGTAAGTGAAGTTCCCCTTTGGACATGTATACTGGATAATTATGCAGATTTGTCCTACAAATGCTGGTAACTGTAATATTCATGGTCAATAAATTCAGCTTTATAAACTGTGTTTAGAATGTAAACAAAGATCATAGATATCTCATATCTGATCGTCATACAACTATCTGCATTCGAAGATATTAAAGGCTATCAGATATACTTTTCAAAATAATTTTTATGAAACAACGTTATTTAAAGCCATTACACAATAAATGACTTATAAAATGAAGGACTTTACTTGGTTTGAGTATGTGTGAAGTTAAGGTCAAACCTCTGGATTAGTATAAATCCATTGTTACAAAAACACATTGATGTCGTTGAATTTTTACGTTCAACAAGGAGTCCTCGTAGCAAAAACTTGATGAAATAAAATTGGGTTATTAAACATCAAAAGAACGGTGTTTGCTAGTAGAAAACGCTAAATTTACAATTTCATGAGAAAATGTTTTACAAGAATCTTTGGGATGAAGTATGCTATGAACGGCTATGAAAGATAGTCGAGAGATACTCTTCAAATGCTTTGACGTGGAGGTAGAAGGCGCACATGTCATGAACTCTTCTCGAATTAGTTTTCGGGGAATACATGTCGACTTATAATTATGTCAACAATAACGTCTATGTATAACATTTTACAGAATGTCTATTCCTAACGTGTAGCTTAACCAAAGTAAGTAATTAAGTATTATTAAATAAACACAACTAGCGGGAATTGGTGGAGTGGTGGTGCAAGTTGTTGATCAATCAAATTTTTTTTGAACGAGTTGATCGATCAAATGACTAATTTGGAATCTCACAAATGGCATTTTATGTTTTAACATTTTTATAAGGGATAATTCCATATTTACCCAACTTAAATATCAAAATTCCATATTTTCCCAAAACACAAGTTTTTAGTGCATAAGTACAATGCTTTTAAAGCATGTGTTGGGAAATATGAAATTATGGTGCTAAATTTGGGTAAGGATCAAATGAGAAATACAAGTAAGATGAGAAGAATGAGAAAAAAACCACAACCACAAATATTATATGCACTCACAAAAATAGATGCATCTCTCTATTATTTCTCTTTCCTTATTTAAAATATGTGGCCACAATTTTTTCTCACTATTCTCACTAGATCCATACTCATATATGGAATTGCCCCTTTTTATAATAATCTGCAACTAATCTACCGTGACAACGTTAGTGCCGTTTATTTAACGGCCAATCCAGTTCAACACCATAAGACGAAGCATATTGAGATAGATATTCATTTTTTTGTGACATGGTTACCGCAGGTCAAGTTTGTGTTCTTCATATGCCATCACGCTATCAACATGCAGATATTTTCACTAAGGACTCACCTTCCGTGCTATTTGAGGAATTTCGCTCCAGTTTGAACATTTGGTCTCTTCTCGCTCCAACTGCGAGAGAGTGTTAGCCGAACATTATAACCGAATCTTTTATCAAATGGTTCATGAATTGTTCATTAACGTTCAATTCATTTACAACGTTAAATCTTATTATTATTATTATTATTATTATTATTATTATTATTATTATTATTATTATGCAATAACAAAGTAGCCTATATACTAATAACTAAATCCATTCAAGATCCTTTACTACCCCATTCTTTTATGTTAGTGGAAGGAAGTGTGAGGTCATCTATTTAATATTATTTGTTTAGTAAGTGGGGTATGTTTGATCCCTTGTTTCGTCTGTTACATAAGAGAAATACAAATAAGACTTTCCTTATCCAGACACACTAACAGTCATGGGTCCCATATGAGCCCCACACATCTATTAGCTAAAAAATAAATAAATAAATAAACGCCCCTAAGTGAATAACTTTTTCTTTTTCATCACAAGTTAGGTATTTTATGTTTTATATTAGTTTCAAATACTTAATTTCTTTATGATTCTAGATATAAGGTAAATAAGCTAGTGTTACTTTGGATCAAAAGGAAAGTTGTTTCAAAACGTCATTATTGTGACAATTCTTTAATTCAATTTATCGAGTGTAATGGGGTGAGCGAGAGAGGGTTCTCCAATGGTTTTCGTAAAAGTGGTGATCCTTGTGAAGGAGAGGCAATTTGTGTGCGTATAAGAGAGTGAATATAAGGAAATGACCATTAAATGTTACGAGAGTGTGAGTGATGATGTGCAAGCAAGAAAGAATAATACATTAAAACACTATACAGACCTATCCAATGTAAGTGTTGACGCAACACTTCAAATGCACTTGTGTGTTGTACGTACGTGTGTGTGCTTTTCACATCGAATACTCTCTTTTCACCGCACACACAAAGATGGTTATATTATTTAACGCGGCCGCCACGTTTGAAACCATGAAGATGATGTAGTAATACTTGATTTCACGTTTCATACAAGCTACAACAAAGGTCACGGCCGACGTCATGGAATACCTTTATTATCTCATTTTAAACAATTAAAAAAAAGGTGAGGAATATTAGTAACGAATCACCGCCATATATCGTTGACGCATTTCTCATACATGTACATAAACGTAAACCCTTCCCCAATCAATCCATCGCATTTCCTCCACCAGTTCAAATCTAACACTTTTTTTCTTTCTTTTTAAAGTGGTTCAAATCATCACGTATTATATCCTCAATTTATCTACCAATATTCAAATTGAATTATCAAATCCATTGTATGCGCATTAGGTTTTTCTTTACTCGCTCAATTTCGAGTTTTACTGCAAAAACCATGGCGGAAGAATTTAACTCATCTGCTGCGACAACAACAACAACAACGAAGACGAAAGCGTCGCTATGGCCGTCGGTTCTGCGGTGGATACCCACTTCAACTGATCACATCATCGCCGCTGAAAAACGTCTCTTATCTCTTGTCAAGTAACCACTATTACTAACCGCCTCTCTATTCCTTTAATCATATCATTGTTGTCATATTTCATTACTATTTGTAGTATATGATAAAGTGTAGTATAAAACGTGGAACTAGTCGTATTTATGAATGTTGATGATGTGTTTGATAATGTTGGTGACGTGTAGGTTATCAACGTTGAAATATTGTTGAATTGATTTACTATATAGTATGAGAAAAGATGTATTTAGTTGTAGAATCCTGTTACATTTTATTTGAAGGACGTATAGTTGGTGACGCTTGTTTAGGTGGATGATGATGGTTTGTTTTCATGGATATGTGTCTTAGGTAGTAGTATAGACATGGGATGTTTGGCGTTGCTTTATGAAAGTGATTACATTTGATTATTGCTTTTTCAAGTGATGGTGATATTGGTTATTTAATTAGTTTTGGATAATCAGTTTAGCCGTTTAGGATTAGCTGCAACAAACCAAGTCCGCTCATCGTAATATTTAGTGGAAGTGATTTGTACATATGAAAATATAGCTTGCTAGACATAAAGTGCAAAAGCTGTAAAGCAATGGTACAATACAACAACATATAATATAGGGGTTAATTTTACCTGAATATTTTTAAGTAATCAAATTTTATTGAACACTCGAACAACTGATTACCTGATTATCAGAAGCCCGAAACAGCATAATACACATTCTAATACAATTTATTTGATTCTGATTATTCAGTATTACATATCAGTTTTAGGACGGAAAAATACGGAAAGCCACCCTCTCATTAGATTTAATTGTTATGGATGAAATACAGGACTTCATATACCCAAGAAAAGGTTGATATTGGCACTGGTCCACCAGGGTCGAAGGTCAGGTGGTTTCGTTCTGCCAGTAATGAATCGAGGTTTATCAACACGGTTACCTTTGACAGCAAAGAGGATTCGCCTACTCTTGTAATGGTACATGGATATGCTGCTGCTCAGGGCTTTTTCTTTCGGAATTTTGATGCTCTGACTAAACATTTTAGGGTGATTGCAATCGATCAACTTGGGTGAGTTTATTATACTACGTGGTATCTATCTTTTACATTATCAACATTATATGTATTCATGTTTGTTCTTCTATATAATGTGACCTAAAAAAAGTCATCATACGTTTGATAATGTAATAGCGAAGTGTGCAACTCCTTTTTTGAAGCTGAAAGTGATTTAACCAATGTTTTGTGGGGAACATTAGCTGGTGTACCAACAATCTTATTGTTCAAGATAGATTTGCTTTATTTTCCCTTACTATGACTTATTTCTTACATATTTTCATCTTTCGTTTGGCAGTTGGGGTGGATCAAGCAGGCCCGACTTCACTTGCAAAAGTACTGAAGGTTAGTTTGTTGTCTCTACTCTGTAGCTTTCAGTTATTGCACTAGCTCGCTTTCATTCCTTGCAGCATGCACATCACAACACTCAAGTAGTCAGTAGATGTAGATTTAGACACCAACTCTAGTCATGGGTGTAGCCGTGTATGAATAATTAGGAGGATGTCATGTAACATATTCTCCTATTCTTCATCTTGTATATTTTGAGATTTGAAGGAACAATCTGATCGTATATCTACTTGTTCATGTCTCATAATGCAGAAACTGAGGCTTGGTTCATTGATTCACTTGAGGAATGGCGCAAAGCCAAAAAACTTGATAAGTTTGTTTTGCTTGGTCACTCTTTTGGTGGATATATTGCATCCAAATATGCCTTGAAGGTTAGTTTTAAGAAAATAAAAACTTTCCTTCCCAAATCTGAGCGATCTGGAATAATAATTTAATGGTTCCCCGCTATTGTATAACTTTACAGCATCCTGAGCATGTAGAACATCTAATTTTGGTGGGACCTGCTGGTTTCACATCAGAAACTGATCATAAATCCGAGTGGCTGACCAAATTCCGAGCAACATGGAAAGGAACCGTTATGAACCATCTATGGGAATCTAATTTTACTCCAATGAAGGTTCTTAGGTAATTTGATCCTCATTGTTTACTGCTGCTCATATTTAGCAAGTTGTATGCCTAATGCCCAACATTAATACATAGATCCCAACAAGCAACATGAATGGTAGTTTTTATTTAATCCTAAATACCATTTGGAGAAAAAAGTACATACAGTAGATGTTTTATGTATGTTTATTTGTAAACATGTGAAACTATGCTGTAAGACACGGGATAAGATAAAACTGGAGATATATGTAACATCAAAATTGTTGGAAATTAAGAAAACCTTCAAGTTACATGGAAGCATTCTTATGTGATGAAAGTTGGAGTAGAAATGAGCTTGGTGTGAATTTGGATGAATTCCAATTGTTTTAAACCGTAGGTTCTCGCATGGTGGAGCACAAACAACTCTCATCTAAACATTTGGTCCCAATACTGTCTGTAACATCAATCATTAGGCACCGGTCGATTGCCCCTTTATGATTGTTATCTTACTTTACCCTTGAGCACAAACAAACGTCAATGTTGTACACTTATAATGGTAGGAGCATCAAGTTCTATGTTATTAATTAATTACATGTTAAATATGTTATTTTGTGATGCAGAGGTTTAGGCCCCTGGGGTCCAAATTTGGTCCGAAGATATACAAGTGCAAGGTTTGGTGAATATTCAACAGGCGACAAGCTGACAGAGGAAGAGTCCAGATTACTTACAGGTACCTAAACTCAACCATATTTAGATTGAATTAGTGAATTACAGCAACTTCATCCTCTAATACATGATGGTTTTGATGACAAAAGATTACATATACCATACTTTGGCGGCTAAGGGAAGTGGAGAGCTCTGCTTGAAGTACATATTTTCATTTGGGGCATTTGCTCGAAGTCCTCTGTTACAAAGGTGCAAAAATATTTATTGTTACAGTTCTTATTATGAAATGATTCCACTTCATATATTAAGAGATCTTATTCCATTTTCTGTTTGCAGATCTTCTGAATGGAAAGTGCCAACGACTTTCATATATGGTGTCCAAGATTGGATGAATTACCAAGGGGCAGTTGATGCACGAAAGAACATGACTGTTCCCTGTGAAATCATTAGAGTCCCAAAGGTATGAATAGCTTACATATAGAGTTTGTGGTCTTATAACTAAAGCATAATATTAACAGAGATTCGACTTATATAATTGCAGGCTGGTCACTTCGTGTTTCTAGACAATGCAAACGGATTTCACTCGGCAGTATTACATGCTTGTAGAAGGTTTCTCTCATCAGATCCTGATAGTTATCCTCTACCTGAAGGTGTTACATCTGTCTAGTATCATTGTAGTAGTAGTTTTATTCTCGATATAGTTAATTTATTGTGTGTATTACAATGATTTGTTCTCTTATATAAAATGGAAACACTCGTCATACTGAAAAAAAAGTAGATTAGCAAGGATGGGTAGAACAAACATTTTCTTTTGTCACACTATGGCGTGTTGCTATTTAGCAGAGTCAAACATTTGTTTATAAGTATGTACAGAAACCTTGTTACTCAATCGACTTTAAGTAATCATGTAATTGTAGTTCCCTTTTGATATTCAGGTTTCACTGTTGTAGAGTATTATTGTGATTTATAATTTGATTCAATAGGATTACATTCTGAATTCTAGGCAGTAGGCACTGAAGCAATCCTTGACTCACATAAATTCTAAGTTGTAATTTTTATAATATAATGTTCACTTGCAGCTCACGTTGGTTAAATATGTGCTACTGCATATATATGTCCTACTTTTCCGAAACTTCTAGGTGTTTTTGGTAGTTCATTGGGGGGTGGTTTGGAGTTGCATTGTTAGGTAATATCTCAAATTTACTCTAGAAAAAAATTGTGAAATATTTTTAGTAGAAAACTAGAAATTTACAGTTATTATGAATATATCTCAACTATACAGCTGTTCATGAGTTGCTTCAACAGACTCCCTAACTCTAAAAGGTGTAAGTGAGTTGCATGGGTGGGGGCATATTGGGGGTAAAAATTGAATGAATTTTGTCGTGCTAGTGTCAGTACTACAAACATCCTACTGCAAACTTTGCTGCTGATAATAATTGATTACCAAGTCTTTGGCCTATAGATATTTTCTATATGTCAGTACTACAAACATCCTACTGCAAACTTCGCTGCTGATAATAATTGATTGCCAAGTCTTTGGCCTATAGATATTTTCAAAGTAGTTGCGGGTTTAGGTCTCAACTGATGCAAGGGTAAAAAGTTTGCGAGTTTGGTATCCACAGTTTTCCTTCACTTATATCTGTCCGAAATGACGTCACTCGAAATGAATTCTTTGGTTCGGATTTTTAGCTTATTAGACCAAAGGCACAAAAAAAGTTTGCATGTGTTTTTCAACTCTTGTGTATTGTTAGGATATTTCACTGGTTATGTGAAACAAGATTGAAGTAATTAATTCAATTATTGAAGTTTGCAACACTCACTTCTGTGATGTGTCAACTGCATCAAGTCAAAGTTGGGCTTGAAGTGTTCATGTTTAAACGGCTAATTGTCATATCCTGTTTCAAGTCAATCATTAAAAGTTGCTACACTCATCTTCCACATCAATTCGATCAAGCTTAAATGGGAGGATTAGAGTTCAAGTTTTGTAGTTGAGGCATTCCGGGTTGTGGTTAGGAACAAGTTGTCATGATGGTTATTTCAAGGCAATTTTAATATCGCTGTTGCGGTTTTTCACCTCTCAAAAACTTGTTTCGGTATTATATATATTTTTTTATTTTAAGAATTTTACTATCTTACTTTTTGCCCCAAAAAATAGTAACATGACATTCATTCTGTGAAAGCTTGTATGTTGGTTAAAAGTTTCAACTTGAACAATGGTTACAAATCATCCAAAAATATAATATATCCAATGCTATATATGTTGTTAACCACAGTCCACAAAGCATATGTAAGTATGTGACTATTTCCATGTTACTTTTTCCAAGTAGACAATTGTTTTGTACATACTTTTATTCAAATATAATACTGAGAAAGTGTCTGTTGTATGCATGTGTTTGTGTTTGTAAGTTGTAACCCGCATAACAAAATTATTTTTGGAAGTTTCTTAAACACTTTTATGGTATGTACAACGTTGCAGGAATCGTTTAACATGAATTATTGTTATTGTCATTATTTACGCCTGAACAACTTTCCTTGATGCTAAGATATTTTTTCTGGTAGAGAATAATTCAAACTCACTTCTATGTTTGTCCAATTGTCCTTAAACAGTCGACTTGTAAATGATAACCGCTTTACTCAACGATTTCAAGTTTGCTTTGTTAATAGCTAAATAGTCCGACTGTAGAATTCCATGTTCAATCGGTATTATTTGAATACGACTTTAATTTTTAGCAAGTCGGATGAGTCTAGAACTACGAGGATAAGTAGAAAGTTCAAAGTGATCAAGTCTATTTAGTAAGAGTAGGTTGATAGTCGTTGGCCCAAGCCATGTACAATGTTTATTTCAATACCAGAGTTAACCACGACCGGAACGGGATACATGATTTCATTTACGGTTTGAAGCCAAACAATGCTCAAGCTACGAGATATACTGCTGCTTATCCCTTTTCACTTTCAGTTTTTTATCAGGGACGGAGCTACGCGCTTGAGTGAGTCATATAAACTAACCCAATTTTTTTATTATTGTGCTTTTGTTGTTCGATAAAATCGCATTGCAGTTGCTCTTGCTCCTCAGTAATACAAATGTGGCTATTTTCTTTTTATCATGAACCCAACTCAAACAATTTCTGAACTCCGTCCATGTTATTGCCTAATTACCAGTCGAGTCAAAATCCACTAAGAATTTGAGCAACTCCAACTTCATACCACATTTTTCCTCGTAATTCTCTTCTTCAAAAGAAAATTTACGTAACTATAGAAAACAAAATGGAAAATTACGACCTTGTCACTTCGTACAGTCGTACTACCCATACTACAAAATAATCACGTTCTACAGTTGTTTACGTATAGTACGTAAAACGTGTTTAGGATTGGGTTGAGACGGTTGTGTTCGGTTTCCCATGTTGAATGGTAAGTACCCAAAGATATGATTAAGAATTAAGAGTTTGGGTAACACTAAACAAACAATGTTAGTGTGTATTTTTAGTGTGAAACAATGTAAGAGTGTAGATAGAATGATCCCTCTTTTGCGTATGAGATGTCTTTTATTTACAGAGAGACATTTAGGGTTTAAGGATAAACCCCATGTGGATGATCACCTTTCCGTGCTAGCGATAAAGCATGTTGCGTTAGGGGGCAAGGTAATGGTTGAATCGGCTTAAGTAGTGGCGCCCTCATTGCATAAACGCTTGTGTATACATAACCGACCCTTTTGCATCTTTGACAACCAATTGATTACTCTTTTGAATTATTTGGTATACTTAATCATGTGAACTCACCAATTATGGCCATATGTAACCACCCGTAAGTTTCCGGACGATTAAATTAATGGTGGAACAATTTGTTTTTTGAAATCTTAATTTTCTGATGATTAAAAACTTAAAAACGAGAAGTTATCTCATTTTTCTTAAAAATTGAGCCCGTACGCGTGNACCTAGTCCTTCATGTATCCCTCGAGAATACCAGTGGTTGCCTTGGTACCCCCTTATAAGCTAATAAACTGTGTCACTAATAGCATATGAACTATTTTCGATGATTCTACAGACCATTTTGCGGTTATCCTATAAAATGTTTTACTACTATTTCATGAAGTCATGATTTTGACCATGCTACTATTTTATAAACAATGAATTGTTTTCCTACAGTCCTATAAACCGTTTTACGAATCTTTTTTTTTTTTTTTTTTACAACTATTGTATCATGATGTAATAAACCGATTCATTACCTTACTATAAAACAACAAACAGTTTCGCTAGCATTTTGTAAACAATATTACAATTGCCCTACAAGTGTTACTACACCTTGCGAACTATTTTACACCCCTATGAACTGCTTAGCTACTAATCACAAAACTAAACAACAATGTTGCTACTATTTTACAAATGATAAATTGTTTTCCTATTATTCTGTGAGCTGTTTTATAAATCGCTTTATAAACTATCATGCAATCATCCTGTCAACTATTTACTCCCTTGAAATGTGTTTTAATAGTATCACCTTATAACACAGAATAACCAACATCCCTTCTTTGTAAAATAAACAAAAACTGAATCCCACACCTTTGCCTGAAACTATTAATAACAATGAACTCCATCTAGTATTAAATATCTAATCCTACTCAACTTTGACAGCTAGATTCTGTCCTTATACATTTAAAAACAAATGTAGACTTATATGTCCGACTACACCTCCTTCTTTGATATTCTCATTTTAAGGACCTTCCTCTAAAAACGCATTTATAGCAACTACAAAAATATTTTCTGAGATACTCAATTTATTGAGTTAAAAGTTTTTCTGGTCAAACCTTATCGAAACTTTGGCATACTAAAGAGTGATTAAATTTTTGTAAATTTTTTTTTACACCATGCTTAAAAGCCCACTTTGCTGAATTATATACCTTTTTAGTCATGCCTTGTCAAACTCTCGTAAGTAAAGTAATGACTAAACATTAATTTTTGCGGAATTACCTTATTCACCCTATGATGAGAGACACGTTTACAAATTTTAAATCTTTTAAAACTGTGTCATCCTACGTAACTATTAATTCCCAACAAAGAAATGTGTCATACTTGGAAAGTCATTTTGGTCAAAGTCGTTTAAACATTCACCCCAACAAGGTTTTCAAACAAAATGTTATCCATTCATTCGAGAAGGAAAACATACAATTTCGTAACAAAACTTAAAGACCAATCATCAGGCCATTTTTACCACTTTAAATCAGAACAAGTTTGGATATAAACCATAAATTGGATTAAGACCAAGAAAATTTTGAGGAGCCACAGCGATAAGGCTGCGAAACATCGTGAGGTTAAGAGTAGAACCATTATCTTGCTAAACTTACTCCAAGAATAATTTTACCTTACCAAAAACCTCAAAAGGGGATACCAAAAGCAAATAACCTAATTACTCTCCTACAAGTAAAAGAGAAAAACCATAAACAATCTAGTGGGACCCAAATCGGTTAAAAGTACCATCACCCTTTCCCAACACCACCCTAACGGATAACGTAAACTGAATTGCGGGACGCGATTCCTTGTAAGGAGGGTAGACTGTAACCACCCGTAAGTTTCCGGACGACTAATTTAATGGTGGAACAATTTGTTTTTTGAAATCTTAATTTTCTGATGATTAAAAACTCAAAAACGAGAAGTTATCTCATTTTTCCTAAAAATTGAGCCCGTACGCGTACCGACACCCAATTTATTATGGCAAAAGTCAAATAAATATTTTTACGAATCCGAAATAATATTTGTATATCACTTTTATAAAAACACACTCAAAACTGTATATTATATATTTTACTAAAAACATCAAAACGGAACACCGCGGCACATCTTTAAGCTCAAGCGGGACACGAAATACACGATGAAATTTCAAAAATATATATCACTCCCTCCTATACACGTTTTTGCCAACCCATGGTATCACATGACCAACTTAAAATTTTTGTAAAGTTACTTTAACACATATTACATGGTCTATATAAATAAAAGTACCATGCAAGCTATTATCCATTTGCTAATTTGGCTAAGCAAGATCTAACACTTCCTGGTTATACTTCTACTCGACACACACAAATTCACTTCACAACTTACCACAAAAAAAATTCACTACCACTACTTCTAGCTGCTAAAGTTTTGCTCTTGAAAGAACTTGGGTAAAATAAGCTTTACTATTTGGAGTTGGGTTAAGGAAGTCTTGCACTCGGTCTGCTCTTCATTCGACATTCTCAAACCTTTTCCACGGTCGCGTGTCGGTGCCGCACACTTATACTATTTGACTTTACTCTATTCAGACTGCATTACTGAGGTGAGTTCATACCCCCTGTTTTACTCTTTTTACAACTGTTTTGGGGGAGGATACATGCTCTTTTTATTAAAATCAGTATTTGTGTTACTTAAACAATGAATTGTTTACTCGAAGACTTTATGTGCTTGCTAAATTATTTGTTCGGTTATTCAACCGCATGACTTGATTTATCGTTACAAACTGAATTATTTTATTTTGGACACAAGCGTTTAAATCATATACGTGAATTTATAGCCCCATCCTTTACTTATACTTGTTTGCAAACTATGGGGTGAGAAATATGCAAAACGTTTCCTGGACCACTATACTGTTGTTATTTTCCTAAANTATGACCTGATTCATCGTTACAAGCTGAATTATTTTATTATGGACACAAGTGTTTAAATCATATATGTGAATTTATAGCCCCACTTTTTACTATACTTGTTTTGCAAACTATGGGGTGAGTAACATGTAAAACGTTTCCTGGACCACTATACTCTTGTTATTTTCCTAAAACTATTGCGCAGTTAGCCTAAGCCCCTGAACCCACTGTTATGCCCACCTTCATGAGCCGTTAATTCCTGTTGGGAAGCGCGATTGATATAGATAGATCTATCGGGGGTAACTCCCCCCGTTCGGTTGGCCAGACGGGTCAATGCGGGCGTATACCAAGTCGAATTACGAGTGTATTGGGTTAAACACTCGCTATGGGCCCCTGATTATTATTTATGTGCTATATTGTAGCGCACTGAACTATTGAGCTTCGGTTGCATGAACTTAGTGCTAGCGTAATAGACAATTACTTTTGTGTGACATTATATTCGTTGTAATGATCACATACTTTGCCTATGGTCCAACTTTATGCTTAATACTTATGGTCTACTTCACTGATATTTTTCATGACGCTGTGAGTAAAGCAGTAGTCACTAAAACTGAACTTGATTTGTATGTGAAAGGTTATTCACACTCGAAAACCTTGTGGTCCACATTACTACATTTACTTGATAGTAAACTATATTTTCATGACATTGTGAGCGACACAATGGTCACAAAACTTTCTATTGAACTCACATTACTTTTACTCAACATTGTTACTTATATAAACCTATGAACTCACCAACCTCGTGTTGACATTTTAGCATGTATTTTCAGGTTTAAAGCGATAGCTTACTGTTGGAGGCTTTGGCAGGGCATGGCATGATCATAGGTGATTCTGATGTATTTGGGACCGCCTTATTTCTTTTATGGGCTTATATTTCCACACTGTTTTTGGAACATTGTAAACGAAATCCTTTTGAATATGAAATTTCTATTAAACGGTTGAGGTAAAACCGTTCTTTGTACTTTGTGTTGTGATACCAATTGAGTAGCACCCCAGTGACATGTATGCTTCCGCTGGACCCGATTTTGGGGGTGTTACAGCTGTCATATGCCAATTGGCGTATGGCCATAGTGCATTTCATTAAAACACTAATACTCATCCGACCAGTAGCATCGGGTGCTTGAGAAAAGTATGCAAAATTATCCGGAAGAGGATCGGCAGTATATGATTCAGTAGCGGAAACTATTTGAAGAAATAGTTCCCCGCTCATACGAAATCTTCTACGAAAGTCTCTAGGAGGATACTTACAATGTTCATTAAAGTAGTCGGCCATCAAACGCTCCTCTGCAACCTCACGTTCACGTGAAATTGGGTTACGGGTCAACCGAAGAGATGATTCGGCTTTTTCTTCTTCTATTCTCGTGTACTCATAAGTAGCAAAGATTGCTAAAGCGTCTGCTTCATCTTCGATATCGGAGAGGCTCACATGTGCGGCGTAAGTTGGATTATGTGGATCCATTGCGAAAGAATTTTAGTGGATATAAAGATGGTTTTATTTTTGTGTTTGTAAAAGGGTTAGATTAGATGGGTTTATATAGGTGGGTTTTTTGAAAAAAAAATAATAAAAACTTATTAAAAAAACTAGCCGTTTGGTATAAACATTTTTTTTTTTTGGTTTTTGAAAACTAGCCNCTTCATCTTCGATATCGGAGAGGCTCACATGTGCGGCGTAAGTTGGATTATGTGGATCCATTGCGAAAGAATTTTAGTGGATATAAAGATGGTTTTATTTTTGTGTTTGTAAAAGGGTTAGATTAGATGGGTTTATATAGGTGGGTTTTTTGAAAAAAAAATAATAAAAACTTATTAAAAAAACTAGCCGTTTGGTATAAACATTTTTTTTTTTTGGTTTTTGAAAACTAGCCGTTGCATATTAACTTTGGGGGTGTTATGTAATTTTTTTTTTGTTTCGGACCTTTGTAACGTTATAACGCACGTTGGGCTGCTAATGCGCGTTGAAACGCAGACCCAACGCCGAGGTGCAGGAAACGGTTCTAACGCCATAACTTGCGTTACATTTGTGCCAGGTAAGAATAACGCAAAGTGCACGTTACCACTCCCCATACTCTAAGAGATACCTTTAGTCAATGAGGTTAAAACATTTTATTTTAGTTGGATTGTTATATATAGAGTTTTTTTTTTCTTTTCGTCATGTTTGGATTAAGTGAATCTCAGATTCAAAATGTGCTTGTAAAAGCTATTAAGATTGCGATCCTACTTGAAATTGTTTTTGTGTTTGCAAGATTGAGATCGTAGGACCGGATCTAGTAGATTCATATAATTCCTCTTGAAAATGACAAAGTTCAAATTCAAACACCTAAGTAATAGTAAGACACAAAAAAGTTAAGTTTCAATCATTATATTAACGATTTAACAGAATAGATTACATAACATGAGTCCTAAGCGTCTCAAACGTATGAAACATCCACATGATTTCAAGCAAACAAACGTTTCATAAGTTACATTCCAAAACATACCCTTTGATTAGTTTAATTACAGTGAAGTAAAGTAAATCAAACTATTGAACACTTTTAGACTTTTAGTTTTACACTTTTACTGATTTAAAGTATCAAGAGAAAACATCAATTACATGTAAGAAAATCTATGAAAATTTGAAAAGGCTTTTATGATTGTAACAATGACACTATTTCCACTATTTATGTGCTTTGGGTTATTAGATCATGAGAAGAAGACCCGTAGTTTGTTAATTGAAATTTTGATTTGGGGAAAAGTAGAAAACTAGGTATAAACTGTAATCTATTTAGAAAATGAAACACCAGTGGTTTACTTATTAGTCATTAGTAAAACTCGTTTGTTTTTTTGCCTAAGCAAGTGAGATGGATTTAAAAGATATAAAAAGTGAAAAACATAAAATAGACATAGGTAAACTCGGATCGAGTGACGATCTTACAATCTTACGTGCGATTCCACGATCTTACATACGATCCCACCTTAGATGTGATCCTATGTTGATACTACGCGATCTTAACTAGTTAACTCGTAAGATCTTACGAGTTTACTCGCCATCTTAACAGCCTTGGTGCTTGTGATAATACATTATTGTAGCCAGAAGACGTTCCACAAAAGCATTATTTCATCTTGTTCCTTGAGCAATTGAGGAGGAGTTGCAAAAAGAGATTATCCTCCCTAAAAAAAAAAAAAAAAAAAAAAAAAAAAAAAAAAAAAAAAAAAAAAAAAAAAAAAAAAAAAAAAAAAAAAAAAAAACCGCTCTCCGGCCGTGAGTCCTTAAAGGCGGGAGAGAGTAGAGCATACTAGGAAGTTACCGAATGCCCCAAAGCATCTTCCTTTTAGGACCGGCGCTAGACTTCCTCTCTTTTCTATAAGATATAAAAGGCGAATCTTTTATGTTGTTTCTAACGTTTTATTAGTGTCTTCCAACCAAAATGAAACCGCCCAAAGAAAAATATATGTTATGATCGGTGCTAAGTGATAGTCGGAAATAAAGCACCGGTCACCAAAACACTGAAAACGACTTACAACAATTACTTTTAAAAAAAATGCTAAAATCATATAAATTTTACAAAATAATCTTCCCTAACATGTTATAGTGCCATGCACATCCATTGATGATTTTGTAAAGCTTATGTGCCAAACATTTGTACTCCTATAAATATGATATTTTACATTGAAAATAAAATGTCTATATAATAATCATAACATCACTCTCCACTCACTTTACGAAACTTGTTACCAAATCCAGTAATGTGAGTAATTGACCCCTTCATTCCACCGCAGTTTTCTGCCGCCAACCAACTAACTCTCTATAAATTTGCACATAAAAACATCATCACAACACACATCATAAACCATCGTTATTATGGCTCTAACATTAACCCTATTCATACTCATAACCATCACAGTTACTATCACAACCAGAGTCTTAGCCACAGGAAACTGGACCCTTTTGCATGCAAACATTGGCATCACAGCCATGCACATGCAACTTCTCCCAAATGATCGAATTCTCATTTTTGACCGTACCGATTTCGGGCTATCTAATATATCACTTGCTGATGGAAAATGTCGTGAAGATAACGATGATCTAGTTTTGAAAAACGATTGTACTGCTCACTCTATAGAGTATGATGTTTTGACAAATTCCATACGTCCGCTGATGGTTCAGACGGACGTATGGTGTTCCTCGGGCTCTTTAATGCCCGATGGAACAGTTGTTCAAACGGGAGGATTTAATGATGGTGATCATGTTGTTAGGATTTATGATTCTTGTGATAAATGTGATTGGAAGGAGATTAAGTCGGGTTTGATTAACAGAAGATGGTATGCTACTAATCATATACTGCCCGGTGGACGACAAATTGTTGTTGGTGGTAGAAGGCAATATAACTATGAGTTTTACCCTAAAATGTCGGTTTCGGAAAACGCTTATAGTTTTCCTTTTTTAGTTATGACTCATGATCCGAAGCTTGAGAATAATTTATATCCATTTGTGTTTCTTAATCCGGATGGTAAGCTGTTTATTTTTGCGAATAATAGAGCGATTTTGTTTGATTATTCTAAGAATAATGTGCTTAGGACGTTCCCGGAAATACCTGGAGGTGACCCCAGGAATTATCCGAGTACGGGGTCCGCAGTGTTGTTACCAATGCGGATCCTGAAAGGGAATGTTGGTGTTGTTGAGGTTTTGGTTTGTGGCGGTGCACCTAAAGGTGCATTTAGGAAGGCATTAAATGGGACATTTGTTAGAGCTTTGAGAAGTTGTGCGCGGATTCGGGTTTCCGACCCAAATCCTAAATGGGTCATGGAGACTATGCCTTTGGCTCGTGTTATGGGTGATATGTTGTTGCTACCAAATGGCGAAGTTTTGATTATAAATGGTGCATCTGCTGGTACTGCTGGATGGGAAAAGGGGAGAGAACCGGTTCTTCATCCAGTGTTGTACAAACCTGATAACATGTTAGGCCACCGGTTTGAGGCTCAGACTCCGAGCACCATACCTAGAATGTATCATTCGACTGCCATTTTGGTTCGCGATGGTAGGGTACTTGTTGGTGGAAGTAACCCTCACGTATATTATAATTTTACAAATGTACGTTATCCTACTGAATTGAGGTTCGAGGCATTTTCGCCAAGTTATTTAGATCCAAGTTTATGTGGTTCAAGACCAAAGATATCACCTGATTCCCAGACCCAATTCAGGTACGGGGACCAGGTGAAAGTCAGATTCATGCTTTCGGGCCACGTTGACCCGAAATCATTATTAGTAACAATGGTGTCACCATCTTTTAACACGCACTCGTTTTCCATGAATCAAAGGTTATTGATACTTGACGGGGTGAACACCGCTACGCCTATTGGAAACTCGAAATACCAAGTGGTTGTGACCGCGCCGCCTTCCGCGAACATTGCTCCAGCTAAGTATTACCTTTTATTTGTGGTGTATAAACAAGTTCCAAGTGAAGGCATTTGGGTTCAAATTAGTTAATTGACTAGAATAAGCCAAACCTTGTGAAAGGTTACCCGTGAACTTTTGATTTAGATATCTTGTGACTACCCGTGATTAATATATCTAGTGCACATGGATATATAGATAGAGGATATGAGCAAGTTGTAGACCAATTTGATGACGAATACGGGGCATGTTTGTAGGGTCGAATAAGGTGGAAAGAAACAAAAGAATAGATATAAAGCAATTCAATTATATTTTTTTAGATTTGTAATTCATGTTTTGTTCAATTTTGAGAATGTTATGGTAGAATGACTTATTCTACAGATGTTACGGGTTTATATTTGAGTTACGTGATTTAATTTAGATGAATAGGCTTAAGTTGCGGTTGACATTGAATACCATTTTCATTATGTTTTATTTAATTTTATTTTGTTTGTGTTTCATGCGAATGAAGAATATATCACAATGTGTTCGATAANAAAAAAAAAAAAAAAAAAAAAAAAAAAAAAAAAAACCCCTTCAATGCATGTTGTATTATTTCTTATCGATCACCTCTTATGTTTGGCATGTCATATGTAAATTTTCCATGTCAGTTCTTACACTCGATAATTGTTGAAAGAACTGTAGTTTCTCTCATTCTTAAATCTTCATTGGTCAAGGTGTGAATCATATATCGAATTATGCTTGTGGTTATATCCGTGTATGAAATACTTGAAATTCGAAAATGAATAAAAATGTGTTCACCTGAGATGAGAATATAATTTTTCATATTTCAAAATTTTCGCGTCTTAAATTTTTTATCTTTGTACATAAATCACAAGAAATCAAAATTTTATGGTTCGATTATAAATTGAATCGAATGTGTAACAAAGAAAACTGTAGATACGTAGTAACCTGTCGGCAAGCTTCATTATTGAAACGGAACAACTATGTATTTCTTTGTACTTTGCATATACATCTTCAAAAAACCATAACAATGTTCATCAAGAATCTGAGTATTTTTTTTGTTGCAAACATGCGATCAACATAAATGAAGTCATGGTTCGAGATTCAATGGACGATATTGATTATTCGGACTTGAGCCTGATCCCGATTCTAGTTCACATATTTCAACTTCCTAATGAAATTATGTAATAACCCATCCCACATGGGTAGAAAGAAAAGAAGTTTGAGGTCTCGTGTCTTTTCAAGGTGTTTATCTATTTTGCTTTGGTGGTGTATTTCTTTTTGGTCTTGTTTTGATTCTTATTCATCAAGGTGGCTCATTACATTTCTAGCTTCTCGCCTACCCGAGTTCTTTCATTCTATATATATATTAATTTGCAAGGACGGCGGGCAATAAAATATTGCACAAAATATTAGCCCATTAGTGGGCTCCGTTTGGTCAAATAAAGGGTCTGCTGGCCTGTTAATGCTATTATCAAATGAGGAATGCTATATCCACAAAGAAAACATCCACAAAACATCCACAAAATGAGTTGTCGGATTGTGATTGGCTTAATCAAATAGAAAAGAGAGAAACAAAGCAAAATACACCAATCACACTCCAACAACTCATTTTGTGGATGTTTTGTGAATGTTTTCTTTGTGGATATAGCATTCCTCTTATCAAATTCCTCAAACACATGTAACAAAAGTACAAACACGACGACAGCTTGAGAAAAAATTGATTAAAAAAATAATGCTATTATCAAATCCTCAAACACGTGTTTATAGAACTTAGCACTTTATATAAGTAATTTGTAGAGCAATGTTTACTTTATGATAGTTTCTTATAAGTGCTAATTAGTTTCCTACAATAACGCCATTTGCACGTATCGATTTTACACTCACAATGGATGAAAAATCTAGCAAACACCCTCGTCGCAACGCGGCGGGCTTGCTACTCGTTATGTTAAAAATGGGAGAATGTACTTTTTATTTTTTTATTTATTTTTATTTTTTTTAATTTTGTCTTGCCGACTCATCAAAGTTGTGATTTAATTTTCTTTTTTGTTTGAGTAATTTTGGAAAATGAGTTAAGTGGATTGACGTGTTTTTTCCCCCTAAAACCTGTTTATCTTCAACCCAAGACGGTAGTTTCATTTTGTTAGTTAAAACAATCCTTGTTCCTCGGTGTTCTCCAAAAACATTCTTCAATTTTGGGCCAAGTCAAATGTAAGGTATGCAACCCAAAACTTTTTCATATATTGTTTACATTTTCAAGATACTTTCTCTCTCTAAAGCAAAAATGTCTCTCAAATAAAAAAAATCTGATTATCATTTTATCATTAAACAAAACAAGAACTAGTCATTTTTATCTCCACAACATGACAAATTCCTTTCTGTTTTAGCCTCAATTAGAGACTTGGTTACGATTCCCTTGTTTTAATTGTAACAATTCGCATTTTTAGGTTACTATTCATCCTCGTATTTACTATTTACTTTTACTATTCATCTCGTAAATGTCTTACGAGTCACATTTTTGTTTTTTCATTTCTATGAAAACATTGTACAATTATTATTCCATATAATTCCCCACCTACAAGTTTAGGTTTTAGCAACGTCTATGAATTCAACTACACATATCTATCAATTAATATACTAAGTTATCGTATATTGATGAGTTTTGACATTTTCAAGAATTCTATATTTTTACCTCGACCGGTTTTCAATTTAATAATTTAGTTATCTAATGACAATAATTCCCAAAATCAAATTATGCTCACAATACTTCAACACTTAAAACACTAGACAAGAAAACAATTTAATCTTCTTAGTTTTCACCTCATTTTCCCCCTCCTCTCTTTATTTGGGGCGTTTAAAGAGGATGAATCACTAAGACTTTTGGTTTTGGTGATGAATCACACAATGCTAACCAATGAACACGACACCTTAGCCTATAAGTCTTATCTCTTATACAAGAGGAGGTAACCAATTTTGCTACCTCTTACACCTTATGAGTCACTAGAACACATGTATCAATCTCTTGCATTTTTACATAATCCTACAAAGCATGTCTAACTAATAACACACCCTTAGTCACCAAGTCACACAAACATACTCATTGTAGGAGCCCGGATACAACCTAAATCACGACCTTCTTCACCTAAATCTAGAGAGAGAAAGAGAGATGGGAGGATCATGTGTGTGAAATATAAGCTTTGTTATTACCAAATGATCAACCAACCTCAAAGTGAGGTTATACAATAGCTTATATAGGTGAGAAGTCTAGGGCTTTAGATCTTTTACATATTTGGCCCTTTGACATTCTAGTTATTGAATATAGAACATATAACTTCTTAAAACGCTTTCTAACGCAACCTATTACACGATTCTAGAATATAATGACCGACACTTCATAATATAAAAATACAATGCTAACAATCTCCCCCTAAGTGTTGGTCATTGAAGGTTGCGTGACGTCTTCATCTTTGTCTATAAACTTTAACATTCTTTGCTCTTGACGTCTTTAGAAAACATTTGATAAGTCATTGTTCAATGTTCATCATTCTTTGTTCCTTCATGCTTTGTGATCTTTACATCATGACTTTTCTTTGTTCTTTGTTGTTGTGGTTGTTCATCTGCCTTTTGTCACAGCTTCGTCTATGTAGTTTAGTCACCTTTCCAACATGCTCATACGTCTTTAGTCTTTGCCATAGATATATTTGTTGTCGCGGTTCTTTCACTTTGATCTTTGTCACTTAACTTTGTAGATTCTTCTTTTTGGCGTAGAATCTTTCTTTGACTGTTGCTTTCCTTTGATCTTAGTGAGAACTTTCCTTTGACTTTGAGATGTATGTATGAGCATGTGGAAACTAGTGTGGTGGTTGTACCTGCATAAAACTTGTTAGTAATAAAGCAACCGGTACTTACAGGTTCGAAATTAGAGATCGTCAACAGCATATTGTGAAGAATTTCTCCAACCCTTACCATGGTCGTTCCTAATCGGATACCCTCGAAAGAGCTTACACAGACATACCGAAGTACACCCACGATTAGGTGAGTCGCTGGAGATCACCCCACGACTGTAGACCGTTTGAATCCACCGAAACACTACGCGTAACCCACAAGAGATTACCGAAGTGACCTGCTGTCAGGGCTGCTTGATGTTGACCCTGGCAGGAGTTTCCGTTCAATCATTGAGAAGTACATAAGTAAATTCTCTCATAAACGTTCTGGCAGATTGCTAAGACCTGCGTAGGACTCTAAAGTTTACATCTGGCGTCCATTGATGTAGAACAACCAGTGTAATAATATCGTGTGTTCCTATGAGATCTTTTGATGAATCTCTTGGCTCTAGACTCAATAAGTGCACATTTAGTCATCGGAGGAATGGAGCAGAGTACCTCCTTTTCAATATCAACACACTCGGAATGAGTGGTCAATAGATTATGCAGGGTTCTCCGTGAGAATGAAACAAGTATCTTTTGAGAGATACTCGAGTGGCTATAAGGTTTAAGTGCAGTGCGTCACTGGGTCCATGACGTCTTGTCTTCAATACCGATGTTACCTTAGTAACAATCAGTAGCAAATGAATTGAACCCGGTATCTGACCTATGGTTGAATATATGGAGGGCTCATTTCTTTCCACCCTTTCTCATTTCATTTCTTTTTCATTCTTCAACCCCTTCTTTCCCTTTCATTCTTTACTCCTTCTTTTAATCATACCTAAGGACTTCTAACTCTATCTATTAGGATTGTCCTTGGGTAGATCCCTCCGGTTCTGGCGGATCATAGGACGGTTTTTACCTAACCTTAGTCACCTTATATCACCATGACTATCCTATTGTTGCCATAAACCATTTGCTTGAAAATCCCTCAAATTGTTTATGATCATAAAACACATTTTTGTTAACACATTGAGAGTTTTGCACTTTTGAAATACTCCCCCTTCACATGTGCTCATGAGCTGTTAGGATAAATTTGCACATGTTGGGTAGAGTTGGCACTTTTTGAATTGATCCACTCTTAATAGATATATACCCGAGGGACACGTTTACGTTGCTTAGTTAAAGAGATCCATTATCAGCTTTTAGGTGATAAATAGCTCTAATAACTAACTTGAAGTTGTTAACATTCCTAAAAAGGAAGTTAGACCCGTCATAGTAAACGTCTAATTAAGAGTTTCTCGAATCGGTACTTTTCTACTTGGATAAATCCTTTCGAATACTAACATTTTGTTTCGTCAATTCGAGAGTCAATTCTGAGTCTAGTATAAGACTTTTATGTCTTTACTTACGAGCTCGAGATTCTGCCACAACTTTTGAACATTATTGATCACATTTAATCACGTCTTCTCCCCCTCAAAAATAGCATATCATGATATTTTTGCTATCAATTGATTAACTTACAAAGCATTTGCTTGAAAGTGAATTTTTTGGAAACAGTTTGTGTTTGTTTTTTAGGGACAAAAGTGATTCCATTGATTTTGTTCCATTTCTCGTAATCAATTGGTTTTAAATTAGGATTCTTTTGTTTCATTTTATGTTGACTCTCCTCCGCAAGTTGTATAGT
>LBNU01018576.1:72651-109914 GCA_014162995.1 Artemisia annua | reverse complement strand
TTAAGAATGTTATGATATGAGAGATATCGGAAACAGGATATGAAACTCAATGGCTTAAGGAACTTCGCAAGTTCATTCAATGCCTGGGAATCCATAGAGTCGTATTATCTCAGTTCGCAAGATCATGCATGATTTGACACGCATAAACTCACTCGACAACTGCTAACAACACAATCTTTCTGATGAGCTACAACCGGAATGGGGAGTAGTCCCTATTGTTTATCAGACAAAGAATTTGCATGATGGTTACTTATGATCAGTTGTACGATTTCTGAAGAGAATCAGGCTGAGCAGATGAGTTAGAGATGAGATGCTATCTAAGAAAATGATCCTAGACTCATATGCTAAGTACACCACACCTTCACATGAACACAACATATCAACCATTCATCAACACCTTCACTCACAACTACGCAAACAACAATACATTCCACAACACACAGTTGCAATCACAAAACAATTCTACCACAACAACCAACAAGCATTCCACAACAAACATATCCACATTCCAAGACAAGAGTTTACGATTCTACGAGCTTTTGACCAAGCACTTGCTTCTTTTGCCAAAGCAGCCAAGGACGCTGTTACACAACTAACAACACCAACGAATTTCATCGAACACTCACAATATGCCAATCAGAGGTAAGCATGTCAATATGGTGGAGTTTGGGGAATCAGCGAGGATTGCTACGGGATTTCAAATGGTAGCAGAACTATGCGAATCAGATGAAATCCATTGGCAGTAGTGCTGATCAGATGGTCAATTGTTGGAAATCAGAGGGTCAGAATGTATGAATATCAGGTTATGGGTAATCAGTTTGAAAGTTGCAGCACCGTTTTGTGGAATTATGAAATTGAATGGGAATAGCAGAATGTGATAAGTGTTTCCCAATTGCAAGGTGGGGTTCGGCATATGCGAGGAACTGTCCTACTAAGCCTCAAAAGAAGACTTAGAATATCTGCAGGAACGCATTGATGCATACAAAAGGAAGAGCAGGATTCCAGTGACGCGAGGAGATGATTTCATGCACTGATGGATGACATGAAGGCACAGAGAGGAGTGATGCAATGCATATTATGGCTTCTTCATGGAAGTAAGTATATACAGACTCTGAGACACCTCCTGCTCCAGTATACATTAGTCCATGAACATCATGCTCCTCGGCGTTCAACTTGAATCCTGCCTTCTTCCTTTTGTATAGCATCATATGAGCTTCGCAGATATTCTGAAGTCTTCTTTTGAGGCTTAGAAGGCAGGTCCTCCGCCATAATGCCGCACTTGGCAATCTGAAACACTTTAATCACGCATCTGCTGATGGTTTCCATTCAATTTCCATATTCCCACCAACTGTCGCGCACCATCCAAACTTGATACCCATTAACCTGATTATTCACAACATTCGGACCATGGATTTCAAAACTTTGACCCATCTGATTCCAGCATACACGGCCAATGATCACTGATTCGGCATATCGATTACCATTGAATCCCGTAGCATATCCTCGTGTTCCCCATAACTCACACCATTTGAATGCAGTTACCCATCTGATTGCGATATTGTGAGTGTCGATGAAATTCGGTGTTGTTAGTTGGTGTTGAACAGGTCCTTGACTGCTTGCCAGAAGAGCAAGTGCGTGTCAAAGCATTCAGTGAATCAGTAGTGAACTCTTGTCTTGGACTGTGGATATTGTTGTTGTGAATATTTTGTGTTGTGTGGTATAATTGTTGTTGTGGATGCAGCTGTGGTTGTGAACTGTATGTTGCTGCATGTAGTGTGAGTGGAGTGATGATGAGTGATATTTGTGTTCATGATGAAGGAGATGGTGTAGTTACACATGAGGGCTAGAGGTCATTCTTCTTAGCTAGCATATCTCTAACTTCATTTGCCTCAGCCTGATTCTGCTTCAAGAAATTACGTAACTTAATCATAAGTAACTCATGGCAAATTTGCTGATAAACATAGTGACGACTTCCCATTCCGGTTGTAGCTCATTCAGAAAGATTGTGTGTTTACGCAATAGTTTGTCTGGTGAGTGCCTGTTCAAATCATTCAATGATCTTGAAGGAACCTTGAATAATTACGACTCTATGATTCACCAGTAATGAAGTGAATGCGAGTTCCTCTAAGCACTGGTTCCATTCCGTTTCGCCGATATCCTTCCATACTTAAATTCTGTAACTCTTTCCCAGACAGCATGGCACTTTCTTCACTATCCAGGTGCATAAGTCTTCAGGTAGACAAAGACACCAAGTGAAAATGCTTGCATCAGCAAGATTGTTGTCTATCTTCTCGGGTAGTAGCTCATTCGAAGTCTGAAAGGTGGTACTGGGGGTTCCATTCGGATCACCCGGTCTAGTATTTCCTTGGTTTATAAGGACGTGCAAACAAATTAACAAGAAGATTCCATTTGTTTTGCTCTTAAAGAATAGCGTTAAGCATCATAGCCATGTTGAATAACACCCTTGAAAGCATGGGAGGTCGGTTTCAGCACGGCATGAATTCTTGTTGGTTGCCATGATGATATGATTCAAGTGAAAGCGTGAAAAAGTTGATGTTGGATCTTTAGGATGGAATTAGGTTGTGAGGTAGCTTAGTTTGATTGTGAAACGTCTGGCTTGATACGGTTCGTCTTAGTGAGTTTGAGTTTCCCTCCAAATTTCGAATTAGAAATTTTCTAATCTTAAAATTTGAAGGAAACACTAGAAATCAATTGCTAAGTGCACAAAAATTTGGTTTTTAAAAATTTGCGCCAAATTTTATCGAAAAAATTGAATGTAGCCTAAAAATGAAATTTTGGTCAAATATCAACGTTAACAAAATTTAAATCTCGCGTAAAATGAACGTTACTCGCCGCAGAAAATAAATTTTATCAAATCCGCCAAAAACTCTTTTTTTGTTTTTTTTTATTTCAAACTCACTAGATATTTAGGGTGTCTTACTCGCAAGAAACAAGTTTCCAAACTCGCTAGATATAAATGATACTCGCTGAAATTAGTTCCAAACTCGCTAAAACTTTGTGATACTCGCTGAAATTAGTTCCAAACTCGCTAACACTTTGTGATACTCGCTGAAAGTAGTTTGAAACTCGCTAAAACTTTGTGATACTCGCTGAAGTTAGTTCCAAACTCGCTAACAAACTTGATACTCGCTGAGTCTAGTTTGATACTCGCTAAGCTTGTTTGATACTCGCTAGGTTTGTCTTTGATACTCGCTAAGAAGGCAATTTGATACTCGCTAAATTTTTGATACTCGCTAGCCAAGCACGATACTCGCTAGACTCAATAGCTTACTCGCTAGGTAACAAAATCCAAACTCGCTAGAATTTTTTCAAAAACCTCATACTCGCTTAACCCTAAATACCATACTCGCTTAACCCCAAAAAACTTGAATCTGATCGAATTTTTTTTTGAGTAAGAACGTGTTATGTTTGATCCTAAACGAGTATAAATGATTCAAAACACCAAAAAACCTTTAAACTTTAATCAAATGAACCTTGCTTGTAAAGAAAGAAACCATTCGTACCAACAAAAAGCTAGCGAAAAAAAACCTATCCAAACGAGCCAAAAACCAATCAAAACTAATTCTAAACCAACCTAAATCTATCCCTTGGTGATTGATACCACTTGTAGGAGCCCGGATACAACCTAAATCACGACCTTCTTCACCTAAATCTAGAGAGAGAAAGAGAGATGTAGAGAGAGAGAGATGGGAGGATCATGTGTGTGAAATATAAGCTTTGTTATTACCAAATGATCAACCAACCTCAAAGTGAGGTTATACAATAGCTTATATAGGTGAGAAGTCTAGGGCTTTAGATCTTTTACATATTTGGCCCTTTGACATTCTAGTTATTGAATATAGAACATATAACTTCTTAAAACGCTTTCTAACGCAACCTATTACACGATTCTAGAATATAATAACCGACACTTCATAATATAAAAATACAATGCTAACACTCATCATCTGGTAGAAGTAACCAATTTGACAACCTTTAATGACTCATTAGGACACTTGTAAACAATCAATTACAACCTTGCCTAATCCTTGAACACATATCAAGACTTAACTAGAAAGAAAAATGACTCATACAAATTGTAACCTCCTCAAAACCCTATAAATACCCCCTCTCTTGGTCATTTAGACACCACACACAACACATACAAACATACTCTTCAATTGATTTCTACTTCAAGTATTATCCAAGAGATTCAAGCTACAAGTAAACTACATCAAATCCTTGCAATTCTTTGATGATTTCTCTTGAGTTTAAAGCTACTCAAGTAATCAAAGTATTGCACAAGCCTAAGAGATTTCAAGAAGAGTTGAAGGATTCTAAAGGGTGGAAAAGTATTCTAGTCCTTGTCCTTGTTCTTGTTTCCCTTGTTAAAAGGCTAAAAGTTGCAAGCCAAACCTTGTACTCATCACATACTCTTGTTTCTTTGCTTATAAGTCTATATGCATGCTTAGTATGTTGATCATATGGGTACATGGCTAAAACCTATAAAGAATTCATAAGTTAAAACTTGTTAGAAGCTTAGTTGTAGTAACTAGTTAAAATACTTGTAGTATATTGAGTTTTAACATCAAACTATTAATTATGGAAATATATAGACTTAAAAATCAGTTAGAAGAAATAAAAACGAGAATCTAGGTTTTTGAATCACCCAAAACAAGTACATGAATCAAAAGATACGGCCAAATGAAATTACCAAAACGAAAACTAAAAATTGTCAACAAGTTTCTGTGACAGAAACATAGAACACGAAAAACGAGGCACTTCTGGTCCGATTCATCGAAAAATTAAACACGAAAGTTGTCCGGAATGATGTTTTACGTCTACCACGAGGTAACTCGGCCTGAAAACACAAAATAAAGGCATTTTTCTGCCACAAATTGTAAAACAATTTTTAACATCAAAGTTTGGTTTTTCACAAGTTAAGTAATTAGGAACCATATTCTCTTCGAGGCTAGTTACTCACTAAAATAACATCCTTCATTCAAAAAAACTTTCCTAATTTTATTCGACCTTCGGGATAGTGTTTTAACATGTGAAAACCAGTTATTCACATGTGAAACAATAATCCTAACTTATAAGTTTTCACCTTTGAAACTATACTTTTAAACTTATAAATCCTTATCAAATTCATGTTTTACATATTGAGAACTACAAAACTAAGGAGTTTCATGTGAGGTGTTTCATTTGGGTAAACGTATCGATGAGTTGCTGGATTTACGAATTAAAGTGTCCTAGCTCCTCGTACGTTTACAACATGACCTCTGAATTATGATGGCCCGAACGGTAGTACGAGATATATAAACTAAACATGTTTCATAAACCGTTTCCTTACAACGACCCTCATGATCACAATAACTTACCATGTACTACATCATGATCAACATAACGACTTGCATAGATTCATTATATTACCTTATCGTTATTCCAAAAACCTAAGTCATATTATTATACTTTAGTTTGTACGTAGAATTTTTTCAAGGCATATTCATCAACTTCGTTACCCACTTATCATCTTTAACTCACGGTGAGTTCGTAGCCCCACTTTCTATTACTTAATTGTTTTACAAACCCTTGGGGGAATACATGCTATTTTTAAACTGAACACAATGCTTTCTACTATATGCTTACCCGACTATGTTTTATTGTCACTAAGTAACGATGGCCATGTTCAAAGTCCCTATGTCATGAACCATTAGTCACTAGCTTAGTGAGCGCAGATATTGTGAATATGCCTATTGGGATTGACGAATCCCGTTTGTTTTGAACAACTACGAGTTCAAACAAACGCACTATATTTGAAGTCTAGAGGTATGACGGCAATGTATCTTGGTAAGGCTTCTATGTTACTATTATGTCTACGTTAACGCTTGGTTGCATCAGCTTAGTGAAATAATAACTGTTTTGTTTTCAACTATGAGTGTGAGTCTATAGCTCATACTACGAATATTTTGTTCAACGATTTAACTATAAACTCTACGAATTCCACTCAACCTTTGTGTTGACTGTTTTAAGCATGTATCACAGGTCCATAATGAAGGAGGCTGGCACGGAGGAGCACGGATACATCAAGAAGGCTATAAATTTTTATTATCATTCGAAAACATTTAATGAAATTTGTAAACCTTGAAACTACTGGGACCTCATTTTATAAACTCTGATATTTATATAAATCGAATGATAAATCTTTTAAAAACGACTCAATTAGAGTTCGTTTTCTATTGTTATAAATGTTGTGCCGTCGAGTAAAACTCAGTTTGAATTCCCCAGCGTATCACAAAATTGGGGGTGTTACATTAAGTTTCAGATCCAACATTTGTGGTTGCACCGCTTACTTCATAGATGGTTAGCCGGTCTAAGACGTTTTCAGTTTTGAACAATGGCGAAAGACTACGGTTGGCGAATCTGCAACTTATATCGGCCTCAGAAATGAGGGAGGAGCATCCACTCGCCGAAAGTGGTGTTGTAAACGTTGCCAAGATCGTGGGAAAAATGAAATATGAAATTAAGTTCCGACGGCTTTCGCCGGTGCGTGTCAGCACGTGACCGTACAGGGCGGGGAATGTCAGGGATCGCATTTCCCATCCCCATCCCCGTTTCCTACTCTCCATCCCCATCCCCGACCCAATCCCCATAAGGGAATTGTTTTACATCCCCATCCCCATCCCCAATGGGGATCGGAGATCCCCGCGGGAATTCGGGTATTTTCAATCTTTAATGAAATAAACTTAAAATTTGTACAAAGTCATCTGTTAGTGCAAATATTACGATATTTAATCTATACAGTCTCGTTTATTTTGATTGATGACAAACGTATAACTTGATACATAACGTAAAATGTACAAGTTACTCGTAATCATATTTTGTCTCAATACCTCTCAACGTCTCGAGTCATCGTATGCTACAACACAGGTTCGTACATGTTTGTTATGTGGCATTATGATCAAACCCCTTGACCAACCATTTAGAATGACTAAAATACTTTTAGAGTCTTTAAGTATTTTAGGTGTCAAAATACACTTTAGGTGTTAAATAGAATAAGTGTCACATTAGGTGTCTAGATAATATTAGTAAGTTTACAATATATAAAATGTGTCTTATAACAACATAAGTACATAAAACATTTTTAGTAACTTACTAAATATTATATAGCTAGCTAATATATTTTTTAATTTTTATACAAGTAACTTACCTTTTTAAGTTAGTATATACATTTGCCTAAATGTATTTTTCATAGAATGAAAAACACTCTTTTATTACCTCATGTATAGTGTCATCTAAATTTGGAAAGATCTTGATTAGACTAGACATAAATATAGAAAGATATTTGGAAGATATCTTTGTCATAGATCTTGTAATATATGTCATAGATCTTGTAGTTGACTTGGAAACATCGTGATTAGACTAGAGATAAAAATAGAAGTATATATGTCTTGTCTTGTCAACATTAACTTTCAAGTACATGTCTAGTCTTGTCATTAGCATCATGTATTGCATCATGATATTTGAAATGTATTAGCCCATGGTTTATGTCTTTGTTAGTTTGCCTATAAATAGAAGTACATAGTTTACTTATGAACTTGATTAAAAACAACACACACATAGATAAGTAGAAAACCATGTAGGAACATAAATCATTCACCCTTTCCATAATGATCATAATGCTTCTAACATTCATCTTTGTTATAAGCATATCATACTTTATGATCCACCAAGAAGGTTACAAGATCTTGAAGTCATCATTCAATAAAGCATACCAACATATGAAGATTCAAGGGCACTTGACATCCTCAATGATTGAAGACTTCTTATTCAAGAAGTTCATGTAGATTAGTCATTCATATCCATTAGACTTTTATGTCATGGATCATCATTGTATCATCACAACATACATATTGTAACGGGAGTGGTTGTACCCTTGGTAAAGAACTCGACATCTATCTTAGTGTCGGAAATATTGTATAGGCGACGATAGGAGTGGTTGTACCTTGTAAAAGAACTCGGTATCTAGCTTTGTACCGGATAAAGTGTAAGCGACGATTGTAAGGTTTTCTCCGCCGAGAAGGGAGGTTGTTGATCTAGTGAAGTAACTCTCGAGTTGGGTACTAGAGGAGTGGAGTAGGGCGGAGAGGAGATCCGTGACCAAACCACTATAAATCCTCGTGTTCGGTTTGCACTTTCCTTTTTACTTATTGCTTTACTTTAATGTTTGAATTATGTGATTGTTTGTGTTGTGACTTGTTGATTGTACTTGTGTGATAACATGTTTTAAGTTATGCTAGTCATAAACTACAAGTAACATCTTTCATATTAGAACAGCTAAAAATGGACATTTGATACAACAGCAGTATCAAAGACTTTAAACGCCGGAAACGTATTCACCCCCCCCCCCCCCGCCTGCCTACGTTTTTCACATCATCGAAAATATAAATAATTTGACGCATATATTGTCTTAAAAAATGTATATCGTACATCGTTAAATTAATTACGATGTCAATTCAAATTTAAAGCATCACAAATATTGAAATATTATATATAATATAAAAACAATGTGCTATGTATCTTTCGGACAAAACTTTAGTTGATTAATATGTAGTTAATGTTTATACTTTTAACAATGTTTGATTCTTTAAATATCACATAGAATATAAATATACATGCCAATACTCATAAATATATAGAAGTAAATCTAGTATGATATACATATATTTTTTATATACTTATGCATTCAAATGTTCGGGGTCGGGGATTTATGCTACCCCCATCCCCGCCCCATCCCTGTTTCCAGAATTCGGGGATTCCCTGTCCCCATTTCCATCCCTGGTCAACTCGGGGATTCTCCAGTCAAATTGGGTTTAGGGATCGGGTCCCCATCGGTATGGGCTTTTATGCCATCTCTACTCTTGTGGTTTGCTAACTAGGGTTTTGGTCGGGGTTGAGTGGCAAAGCTGGTGATGGTATTTGGTTGTTCAAATATGGCCAGAAAAATACAAAAGGGTAATATAGAAGAAAGAGAATATTTTCGATTTGGGTGATGGTCTGTTTGGTTGTGGATTTGGGTGGGGAAGACGGTGGTGGTGAGATCTTGCATGCTTGGAAAGTGGGAGAGAATATTTTTTTTATTATTGTGTGTATTTAACTTTTTTTCTTCTCATTGTGTGTACTGAACTTTTAAATTTCTATCATTGTGTATATTTTGTAACCATTTTACCTTTAAATTTCTTAAATTTTAAAGAGTAAAATGATTATTTTAAATGGGTGAATGGTTACAAAATACATACAATGATCAAAATTTAAAAGTTAAAAAAAAAAATGTACGGTACACAAAATAACACAGGGGCGGAGCTATTAAGGGACCGGGAAGGGTCCCGGCCCCCTAGGTCTAAACCCGTTAGTGTAATTTTTCGCGATTTCATGTGTTCTTCTGGAAAAAAAATTGTTTCAGCCCTCAAAAAAAAAAATTTAGCTCCACCACTGAAATAACAACAAATTTTTCAAGTAATTTAGCCATTTTTTTAAGTTCTTCACTATGCTTCAAAATTTTCTGTAATACGACAAAGTTGTGACGTGATTTTCGAAAATATACTCTTTGTGCATACATGAATCATGATTCTAACACTTGTGTTAAATGTGTTTAAGTTGGTAATATGATATCTTTGTTGTTCTTTCTTAGCAAATGTAAAAAATCCAAACAAATACCGGTAAAATCACAAAAAAAAAAAAAAAAAAAAAAAAAAAAAAAAAAAAAAAAAAAAAAAAAAAAAAAAAAAAAAAAAAAAAAAAAAAAAAAAAAAAAAAAATTGATATTATTTCTCAGCTTGCAAACACCTCAAAGAATTATCTACAGTTAGTAAATGAGTGTATATTTCAAAACAATAGAAAGCAAAAAGACTTCAAGCGAACTATAAAGTTCGAATAGAGAACATCATGGAATACGAACCCAAATGCCTTCACTCGGAATCTCGAGATGAACCACAAACAGAAGATAATTACCCGGGGGAGCAATGTTACCCGATGGTGGTACCTTGACACCGACTTGGTAGAGAGATTTTCCTAGGGAAACAGTGGTGTTTCCGCCTTCGAGGATCAACAACCTTTGATTCATCGAAAATGAGTGTGTGTTAAATGATGGTGAGACCAATGTGACCCATACCAAGTTAGGGTCTATGGGGCACGAAATTTTGAAGCTAATTGTCAACTTGTCCCCATGACGAAGGGTTTTAGATTTAGGGGAGATTATTTTTGGTCGTAAACCCGATAAACTTGGATCTAAGTAAAGAGGCGAAAACGCTTCCAAGCTTAGTTCTGTAGGAAAAAGTACGTCTGAAAATTCGTATTTATCATGTGGGTTACTTCCACCAACAAGTACCCGACCATCTCGAAGCAAAATTGCAGTCGAATGGTACACCCGAGGAATAGTGCTTGGATTTTGTACCTCAAATCGACATGTAGTTAGCTTTTCAGGTCGGTAAATTACCGGGCTGAGAACTGGATCCCGCCCAAGCTCCCATCCTGCGACCCCGGCCGACACACCATTGATGATCAAAACGTTACCATTTGGAAGCAATAACATATCACCCATGACGCGTGCTAAAGGCATGGTCTCCATGACCCATTGTGGATCCGGGTCGGATATTTTAATCCGACCGCAAGTATCCAAAGCTTTATCAAATTTCTCAGTATTTGCATTAGCGTATGCATCTTTAGGTGCACCTCCACAAACTAAAATTTCAACATCAGCTACTTTCCCTTGTACAAGACGCAACGGTAGTAGTACCGCCGACCCGGTACTTGGGTAGTTTCTCGGGTCGCCACCGGGTATTATAGGGTAAGTCTTGACAACTTGATTCTTAGCATAATCGAATAAAATAGCATGATCATTCGCGTAAATAAAAAGATTTCCATCCGTGTTTAAAAACACAAATGGGTATAAATTATTTTCGACATCTGGCGTATTAGTCTCAACCAAAAAAGGCAAATCGATAGCATCCTCATTTGCGGACTTTTTTGGATAAAACTCATAATTCATTGCCTGACGGCCGCCAATAATAATCTGGCGACCATCAGGTAACATGTGATTGGTGGCATACCATCTAGGTTGACTTAAACCAGATATCATTTCCCGCCAATCACATGTATCACATGATTTATATATCCTAACAACATGATCACCCTCTTGCCACCCGCCAGTTTGGACTAGACTCCCATCGGGCATTAACGTCCCTGATGAACACCAGACATCGGTGAGAACCATCAGGGGACGTATTGAGTTACGCCCAACATCATACTCCACCGAGTGAGCGGAACAATCGTCAGAATTGGGCCGACATTTGCCATTAGGAAGAGAAATATTGGACGTACCAAAGTCCGTGCGGTCATAAATGACTACACGATCATTTGGGAGGAGTTGCATGTGCATGGCAGATATGCCAATGGACGGCAGGAGTAAGGACCATGATCCGGGACCGTCGGCTCGATATGGCTGTGCGTGGTGAAGTATGACCATGAGGACAAGGAGAATATGGTGATACATTTTTGGACGTGGTGGTGCGATGAAGTTTGGTTGCAGGTTTAAATACTAGTATTTGCGATGGTGTAAAGTGTTAGCACCATGTAAGATTGTAAGGTGGCAATCTCTTTGAATTCATATCTTTTTATAAATTTCAAATCATTGAACTCTAAAGTAAAGTATATTTAAAAGTTAAGAACATTCAAGTGGCGTAGCTACATAGATGATCGAGTGGGTCATGGCCAAGCAAAACTGTCTACAATACTACATATTAACCAACTTAATTATTCATCCAAAACTATTTGATTTACTTAATACACCATTTTGGTACATTAAGAAAGATATTTTATATCGCATGTTGAATGAGTCTAGCTTTACATTGGTCCAACTTAGGCTTTGTTTGTTTTTTTAAAAGCATTTTTTTTTTTTTTTTCCAATTCTGTCAGGGAAAAAGAAAATGAGAAAAGTGCATTTTTTTTTCCCTCTTATATCGATGAAATGAAATAACGATGTCTGTGTGTTTCTTTTATTTCTGCAAGTGGGAAGAGAAAATGAAAAAAATGCGTTTGTTTATTCTTGAACAAAAGAGTCAAAACTGACTTTTGTTTCCTCTTCAATTTTGTAGAAATCAGTTTTTTGTCTGATTCTCACTTCATGTATATTAAAGACTTTAAATTACCTATTCTCTTGAAGACATAACTTTACAAGCTTAGACATAAAATATTTGAAAAACCAAACACAATCTTAATTCATTGCAAAATTCTCAAAATAGACTGGTTTGGATTAGGTCCAAAAAAGTGTCAAAACTTTTATTGAAATTGAACTATTTGCAATCAAACTTAACTTTTTTTTTTTTTTTTTTTTTTTTTTTTTTAACGGCGGGTTAGTTGTTAGATGTTAGTTGTTGGCTCGAGTTAGTGTTGCATCCTCGGGCAGAGATACCAACCGCGAGCCTCTCCTTAGGGGATAACTCCACTTCTATTCCCGATTCGCCTAATATCATTAGAGCTTGTGGTTCCCAAGTGAGGACTTCCCGGTCGGTCACCCAAACCGGTACTACTCTCATTTGGGCCAATTCAAGCACAACAATGAGCTTCGATTATATAAAAATAGCCGCAGTGTGTCTTTTTTTTTTTTTTTTTTTTTTTTTTTTTTTTTTTTTTTTTAGCAAATAGCCGAAGTTAAAGTACTTCTAAGAGCTAAACTTGAATATTTTCGAATTATTTCATGTAGAGTTCAAGTATGTATCTTTTTGAGTTTTTCCGACTCCCCATCCATCCATCACGAGTTCTTATTCCTCTCTTTTATGGTCACAAATTTAAAAGGAGTTCATCGTCTTCAAAAGTATGCTAAAAAGAGCATCAGCCTTCTACACCATGCCAACCTTCCAAACCCTTTTTATTCTTTGCTAAAGTTTTTTAAAAAATCAACATCATTTTATCGACTTTGCGTATACATAGTTCTATTAGACAATACTTGACCATAAAGAAAAGCCTAATAAAGTCCATATTTGAACTTTTTGATCACTTGAAATAAATTAAAAAGAAATGATTTTAGGGGAATAAACTTTGATTGGTAGCTAAGGAGATAGTTTAATAAAGTATTTGACAAAAAGTTGTAAAAATATTCTAACTAATTAGTACCGACAGATGGGTCTCGGAAGGGTGTGTAACGGATTCCGTTGCACAGGGCCTTCACTTAAAGGGGTCACATTACATTAGTTTTGTAAATAAATATGTATAATATTAAACATATATGAGTCGTATAATTTAAGTTCATATATAATTTTTTTTATAATTTAAAAGTGTAATATGATCTCTTTGTTGTTATTATCTAGAGTCACCGAAAATCACGAGTCGGAAGCTTAAGTATAATTACATTTCACGTTTTATGAAGATAAAGTTTAAAATTAGTTACTTCGACATGAAAGATATCACAGATATTCATTACATATTACTGTACAATATATACACTATCTAGAAATATTAATTGTGATTGGATAATATAGATTTGATTCCAAAATGCAAGTTGCAACAAAGTGAAATATTCTCTAAAGTTTATGTAATGTCATAATGACAACCTAAAAGAGCAAATATTCTTTGGAAACTCAAAAGAGAACCTAAAAATCACTAGGTGAATAGTTTTTATTTAGCTAAGCGAATATGATTAATGGATTCCTTTGGAATTTCATTGTGTATTTGAATGGCTTTCGGTGATATTGGCACCTCACCAGCTCTTAAAGGAAGAATATATACGTACAGTTATACAACTTGAAGGGAAGGATTCCATAGGTTTTTGAGGTGTGCGTGTATTTGCGGAACTTGGAACATTTTTTTTTTTTTTTTAGGAGCCGAGTTGTACTTTTTAAGTACCCATCTCTCGAATATTTCAAAATGACCATATTGCCGTAATGCCATTTAATTTTAAGCTTTGCATGTTTGATCCATTTTGGTGCCTAAAATAGAAACTAAGATGTTTGTTTTTGCAAAAATAAAAATTTTCACTTCAAAATTTTCCGCTTTTGCATTTAGGATTATTAAATGTTGATTTCTTATATTGATAAAGACATTTGATTAAGTACGTTCACCGTGTTACTCTAAATGAAGTCAAAATTTGTTTGAACACCGCACAAATTCAGAAAGAACAAAATGGTTAAACAATTTACAATATGTTCATGGCAATTTACAATATGTTCATGGCAATGCTGCTGAACAAAATGGTTAAACAAAATTTGTCTGCGGCCAGAAAGCTTATATGCAATTTTCGAAATGTCTACTTCAAAGCGGAATGTTTCATCCAATTATTAATTGGCTAGCCTAACTAAATACGTTTGTTGTTCATTGACCAAAAGTATGGCAAACTCATAAATCAAAGAATGACATAACATATTTAGATAACAATGCCGTTTAGGTAATCAAGTATATATGTAATGAAAGACAATCATCAACATTGGATAGTTTGCCAAATGTACATTCACAACTACGTATATTTGCGCAACAGGTTGTAGTGTCTATTTTAATTTTGCCTAAACGAGTATTTGCCATTGTCATCCTTCTTCCCTCAATAGCAAGTTGGCAAATCAACTTTCAAAGAAAAATATGCCACAACAGAATAAAATATAAATTTTGGAAATTAATGTCTACAGAGACAGTTATAAAAATATATTAACAAAATTTAATTTTGAACAAAAGTTAAAGTTTTTTACTTTTGGGAATTAAAAGATTAACCAATTACCAACTTGAAGAACATAATTCGCAAGGTATAGAAACGGGTAATACATAATTTTGAAATATCTAACTGATGGCCGTCAAGTCAAAAGAAGCAATGACTACAGTAATTCAACTACACGAAGAAATTTTGCCTTTGTAGGTCAACCCAACCACAGTAATTTGACCGCACAAAGTAATTACCAGTTACCCAACCAACCTTTACACATTGTGCCTCCTCTAGTAATATTTTCCTGTGCCGATTTATGGAAAGTTCAGTGACTATTGGATCTACAAGAGTTTAGAATCTAAAAGCTGTTGTATTTAAGATGAGAAAGTCGCTAAAAATTGTTGACAAATGTGTCTAGGTCAATAAAATTAAATAACCATGTCAAGTGGAAGACTGAGGAGGATAAAGTTCCCAAAGTGCCACAGTAGTATCTTCAGATGCCGAAGCCATTTGTTTACAATCTGCAGCGAATGAAATTGCATTGCACTGCAGAAGCGAACCAAATTTAGATGACGACAACTAGAAACTTAACAATTTACATAATAACTAGATTTGTAAAACTGGTACTTTTTTCCATGCTACATGAACACTTTGTGTCAATTAAATAAAATCCTTTTCTTAGAGAAACTATACTCTATTTCGATAATAATCTAAATTCTTTTATAAAATCAATTGGCAGGTTTTATGCCTTAAACATACACTTTAAGCCGAGTTCAGCTCAACTGACCCATTTGACCCATTTAACCTGATAAGACATATTCTTAAGATACGGAGTAGTAAATGGATCAAGATTTTCACTTGAGTTCTAACAATAACGTGCAATCTAGTGGTGGAGATAAAACAATGTGTAGAATCAGAAACTCTAGTTGCCAAGTGTATTAAAGCAAGTATGAACAGAAAGTGCGGATGGCATACCGTGGCACGGTGATACTTCAGTATAGCCAAAGGATTTCCTTTCTTGTAATTGTAAATCCTGATCCTGTTACCAAATCGAAATGGAAGGTAATCATTGATCTATACAGGCAGTTTAGTTGCATATATATAAACTGAAATATTTTGGTAAAACACGTTTCTTGTACCGTTCAAATTCAATAGAAACATGACGGCTTGGTTTTTCAACATATGAATGATGAAACCATAAATTATGCCTATCACTTTAAAATGTTGGTGAGCAGGGTTGACCCAACCCTGATCACTAAAACTTGCTATAGTGATATGCGCTCAAATGAAGAATTCAAAATAGTCAACGAAAGTCAAAATAGTCAAAGAAAGTCAAAATTCAGTTAACAACCTTTTAGCGGGAAAAGCTGTTAAACCCCAAAATAGGCTACAAATACCCAATTACTCTGTATTTTCCATTCATTCATGTTTTGTAACTAAAAACTCTCTCAATTTCCTCTGTAACAACTTGTAACAAATTCCTTCATTAATCCATAACAAATCATTCCGAACCTTGTTTCTTCATTATAGGTTCCTAGTGTATTTGTTGCCATTGAAATTAGTTCTTCATTTCATTGATTTCTAGAACTAGTGCGTTTCAATTGGTATCCTGGCAACTCTGGATTTTCCAGTCATCTTCTCCGGCTGAAATTCCGGCAAGATTCTGTTATTTTCCGGCGAAGTTAGTCACCACTAACTTCAACTGTTCCTTTCACGTGATCAGTGTCAAACATCTTTAGCGAATTAACCCATTAGTGGCTAACTCCTTTAATTGCGAACCTATGGTATGTGGAATTTGGTTTGAGTGATCAAGAACAGCACTAATAGTCATTAGTCAATACTCCATTGTTGATGAGTAGCAAGTGATATTAGTTTATGAATGGTGAATACAAGAACTAATCCATTGGCTCCAGTTACCACAATGGATCTTTAACCAAAATGACACAGATGCTTGAAGGCATAAACACAAAACTCTCTGATCATGATAAACAATTCAATGACTTCCAAACGGAATTGGCTAGTATAAGGAGTGGGGAAGGCCCTAGCAATCGTAGTACTGGTGGTGGTCCAATTGTTAACAGGCAATAGGCAGTTTGGAAGAATGTCTAAAATGGAATTCCCAAGATTTAATGGTGAAGATGTCAAAGGATGGATGTTCAGGTGTAGACAGTTCTTTTGTCTTGATCATGTAGAAGATGAGTTGAAAGTGGGAATTGTTGCAATGCATGTGTATGACAAGGCACTAGTTTGGCATCAACAGTTCATTAAAAGATATGGTGACAACAGTTCTTGGGAAGTGTATGAGCAACAAGCTTTGAAAAGATTTGGGTCAGTTTTTGAAGACCCAATGATGGAATTGAAGAATTTGAAGCAAACTGGTAGTGTACAGCAGTACCAAGATCTGTTTGAAGATTTGTGAATAAGGTGGAGTTGAGTGAAGATTATGCCATCCGTCTGCTCATTGGGGGCTTGAAGGATGAGATTGGAATGCTCATTAGAATGTTTAAGTTGTCAACCTTGATGGATGCATATTGTCAGGCAAAGAAACAAGAAGTTACCAATGCTGCTTTGAGGCCAAAGTATAATTCTTATACATCCAATAATAAGTCTACTAATTCTGGTTATGTTAACAAAGGGGTGGGATTATTACCTAAACCAGTTAATAGTACTTTGTCTTTGCCTGCTTCTACTCATAATGTTGTACAAAGAAACAATAATGGAACACCCTTTAGGAAGCAATTGACCCAAAAGGAATTGGAAGAAAAAAGAGCAAAAAATCAATGTTTCTATTGTGATCAAAGATATGTACCTTGTCATAAGTGCTCTGGTCAGTTGTATTCTTTGGAAGTATTAGTGGAAGGGGAAAAGGGGTGTTTGGAAGAAGAGGAGGAAAGTTGTGAAGTAAATGAAGAAGTTGTCTGTCAAAACTAGGACTTAGATCCTTTGGAAAATGGTCCTCAAATCTACCTAAATGCTTTGTCTGGTGTTAATTCTTTTCAAACTATGAGAATGAGGGGTATGGTAGGGAAACAGACATTGCATATATTGGTAGATTGTGGAAGTACTCACAATTTTTTAGATGTTCAAACTGCTAGAAATTTGGGCTGCAAACTGAGAAAAACTTCACCATTGCAAGTTTCTAGCAAATGGTCAAAGTATGTTAAGCAATTATGAGTGTAAGGATTTCCGGTGGAGTTTGCATGGTGAAACCTTCACTAGTGATGTTATGTTGATACGATTGGGTGGTTGTGAAATGGTGTTGGGTATACAATGGCTAGCAACACTTGGTAAGAATCTGTTTGACTTCAAAGATTTGACCATGGAGTTTATGTTCAATAAAAGGAAAATGATGTTGAGAGGAACAAAGAATTCTTCAGTGGATGCAGGGCAAATATGTAGGGAGTGGTGCTAAGTTAAGACAAGTTGAATTGTCTTCCATGATGCTCTATGTGTATCCTATTGAATTGTGGAAAGTGGAAGGGGTCAGTGCAATTGATCCAAAATTAGAAGTATTAACTAAGTTTGAAGGGGTGTTTGACGTACCTACTGAGTTACCTCCCAAAAGAACTCATGATCACCATATCCCACTTATGCCAAACACTCCTCCATTTAGTGTGAGACCACACACACACCCTCCTAACCAGAAAGATGCTATTGAAGCCATGGTAAAAGAGTTACTTGAATCAGGTGTGATCAGACCTAGCCAAAGTTCCTTCTCTTCACCAATAGTGATGGTTAAGAAAAAAGATGGCTCATAGAGGATGTGTGTGGAGCTGCAGTGTTTTCTAAACTTGACTTGAGGTCTTGTTATCATCAAATAAGAATGAAAGAGGAAGACATTGGAAAGACTTCTTTCAGAACTCATGAGGGACACTATGAGTTTTTGGTTATGCCATTTGGGCTAAACAATGCCCCCTCTACATTTCAGTCATTGATGAATACAATATTCAAGCCACTCTTGAGGAAGTCTATATTGGTATTTTTTGATGACATATTGGTGTACAACAAAAATACTGAAGAGCATTGTGTGCATTTACAACAAGTGTTGTAGGTAACGAAGGATAACAAGCTCTTTGCAAAGAAAAGTAAGTGTTCTTTTGTTGTCAATAAGGTTGAATATTTGGGTCATTTGATTACTGAAAAAGGAGTAGCAATAGACCCATCCAAGATAGAGGCAATGAAACAATGGCCAAGTCCTACTACACTAAAGCAATTGAGGGGATTTTTGGGCTTAAGTGGTTACTACAGGAGGTTTATTAAGAACTATGCAATGATTAGTCAACCACTCACTAATTAGTCAACCACTCACTGCACTATTGAAGAAGAATTGTTTTCAATGGTCAAGTACAGCTGAGGAATCTTTTGAAAAGCTAAAGAAAGCTATGATGGAAACTCATGTTCTTGGTTTGCCAGATTTTAATGAAGAGTTTGTGATTGAAACAGATGCATCAATTGGAGCTGTTTTGTGTCAAAAGGGTCACCCATTAGCCTATTTGAGCAAAACTTTATCTGCCAAACACTAGGCATTGTCTACCTATGAGAAGGAATTCATGGCAGTGGTGGCTGCCTTGGATAAATGCAAAGGCTATTTGTTGGATAGACATTTCAAAATAAGGACCGATTACTTTAGCCTTAAATTCTTGCTTGATCAGAAGCTTACAACACCTTTTCAACTCAAATGGCTTCCTAAGTTACTTGGTTTTGACTATGAGATTGCTTATAAAAAAGGTGTTGAGAATGCTGCTGATGCACTCTCAAGAGCCAATCCTGGTGCTGAGTTATTACAAATGGTGGTGAGTTCTGTGGCCAGTGATGTAATGGATAGGATCAAGGCTAGTTGGCAGACTGATGACACTATGATAGACTTGATTAAGACAATTCAGGATCACAGCTACTAAGGTGACAAATTGACTTTTGATTCTGGCATTTTGAAGAGGAAAGGAAGGATTATGGTTGGTAATGATGTTAGTTTGAGAAACCAATTAATTGCTTCTTTCCATGATGGAGTTGGTGGGCATTCAGGGGTGTTAGTGACTACAAAAAAGCTTAGTTCAGTTTTCCATTGGAAAGGCTTGAAGAGAATGGTTAAACAGTTTGTGAAAGAATGTGATGTATGTCAAAGGCAAAAACCTGACTTGAGTGCTTACCGTGGTCTGCTGCAACCCTTACCTATTCCTAACAAAATTTGGGCTGAAGTGTCTGTGGATTTCATTGAAAAACTACCGGCATCACATGGGAAGACAGTCATTATGGTAGTGGTGGATAGACTGAGCAAATATGCTCACTTCATACCCTTATCTCATCCATTCAGTGCAAGTCAAGTTGCTCAAGCTTTCTTGGATAGAGTGTATAAGCTTCATGGGTTACATGAATCCATTGTAAGTGACATAGACAAAGTATTTATCAGCAATTTTTGGAAGTCCTTGTTTTTAGCCTTGAAAGTTCAACTCAAGTTATCCACTGCATACCCCACCCACAAACTGATGGCCAAACAGAGGTAGTGAACTGATGTTTGGTGTGCTACTTGAGGTGTATGTGTGGGGAAAAGCCAAGGAGTGGGTCAATTGGTTGTCACTAGCTGTGAGTACTGGTACAACACTAATTTCCACACAGCCAGAAACACTACTCCTTATGAGGCAGTCTATTGCCAAACACCCCCTCTTCACATCCCTTACACTTCTGGTGATAGTAGAGTGGAAAGTGTGGACAGAACATTGCGGACTAGGGAAGAGGTGATCAACATGCTTCAATTTCACATGAAAAGAGCCCAAGATAGAATGAGAAATCAAGCCAACAAGCACAGGTCAGATAGGCACTTTGAAGTGGCCACTTGGGTTTATTTGAAGCTTCAACCCCATAGGCAAGTCACTATTAGGCAAGGTCAAAAACATAAACTATTTGCAAAGTACTATGGACCTTTCTTGGTGGAGGAGAGAATTGGAGAGGTAGCCTACAAGTTGCAACTGCCAAGTCACACTCAAAAAGTGCCATGGGGATAAACATAGAATGGGAAGCTTGCCTCAGCTTAGAGAAGATGGATTACTGGTTTTTAAACCCTTGGCAATATTAGAAAGACGTTTGGGAAAACTTAACAACAAACCAGTGATGTATGTGTTGATTCAGTGGACAAATCGACCAGTGGAAGAAGCAACCTAACCTGGGAAGAAGTTTATGCTGATTTGCTTACTAGGTTTCCTGACTTTGATGCTACTCCTTGAGGACAAGAAGGTTTTTAAGGGGGATGGAGTTGATACGCGCTCAAATGAAGAATTCAAAATAGTCAACGAAAGTCAAAATAGTCAAAGAAAGTCAAGATTCAGTTAACAACCTTTTGGCGGGAAAAGCTGTTAAACCCCCCAAATAGGCTACAAATACCCAATTATTATGTATTTTCCATTCATTCATGTTTTGTAACTAAAAACTCTCAATTTCCTCTGTAACAACTTGTAACAAATTCCTTCATTAATCCATAACAAATCATTCTGAATCTTGTTTCTTCATTATAGATTCCTAGTGTATTTGTTGCCATTGAAATTACTTCTTCATTTCATTGATTTCTAGAACTAGTACGTTTCATACAGTATATAATACTAACCTGTGATCCCATCCAGCAGTCCCGAATATTTTGCTATCTGGACGAATAGAAGTTCCAGCTATGCCGGGCCGCTCCAAACTTATTTCTTTCTTCACCAGGCAAGAACCCTAAGGAATGACAAGAAAAACTTAGAAGTATTTTATCTAATATGATATCAATGATAATCAAAGATTGATCATATGTAGTATCTTTAAACTACACAAGCCATAACCTAGCTAAGTTTACAGTCAAAAGAACGATATAATAAAAGTTAATCTCAACATTAATACGGGATACATACCAGCGAATGGTCCAGAGTAAACATAACAATTTTGTCATCTGCACCTCCTGAAACACCCCCGTTGAACGTCCCATCCACACACAAGCTTAAGACTGGTGCATGACAATATCCTTCAATTAGTGTCAATTTTCTTATCATCTCATTTATCTATTTCTTTAAAAAATTACCCGGTGTCAACGGGTCTCTAAGCTAGTTGTATAATATAATGAGGCTGCAAAGCTCCACAAAAAATGAGAATCAAGGTTTCACAATAAAATTTGGGCGTTGTAGGCACCACGAACCTGGCTCTGAATGGAAGCGTACAGATGTCAACGGGACCCCGGGATTCCTTAAATCCCACCAAGCCATTGTCCCGTCCTCATAACTTCATACATAATAGAAATAATCATGAGGATCATAAAACGCCATTGAAAGAAAGAAAAGTATCCAGGATAAGTGAAATGAAAACAAACCCTGCTAGGACATGTATAAATCCCTGTGATTCAGAAGGCAAAAAGGCCTGAACTGCCATGCACATACCTATGAAACAACAATGACAACTGTTAGGATCATAGTTTTCAACTATTCAGTCAAGTCTCGGTCATTTCAGTCAATGTAATAGGTTGCTGGAATTATCATAATTAGCTACGTTATTTTGTTACTCGTATGGTTAATGTTTATGTCTAATAAGGTGTCCAATAGGCCTTGAAGCCCACGAATTAGAAGATAGGGAAGGAAGGGAGTGTTGCCCTATCCCTCTCCTATAAATAGGACATCATGTATCTCTTTACAAATGTTGGTTAATTTCATATCTTAAGAAAACTCTTGTTCTTTCATCTTTCATATTGTTATTAATCAACCAAGTCTAATTCTCATCTCATTTCTCCTATAAGATTACTTGTGTTTACTAATATGGTGACCTAACAACAACTGACAAGGCTCAAGAAACATTATATAGGATATATCACAAACATCAATAATTATATCATAATGAAACATAACAGTTTCTCATATATAGTTGGCCATCTTAAAGAAAGTATCCGAAAATTCCTCAAAAATCCAAGGATATCTTGTAAACTAATATCAATATTATCAATACTTTTAAATGGTTACTGATGGAAACGAGGTAAGTTTAGATTGGAAATTTTCCAAAACAGGAAATCTTGAATTTATATCTAGACGTAGGGAACTACAATTGCAGATATCCATACTTGTGTGACCTATCACCTATGTTGACCAAGAAAACTTTGGTATTGACTGTAGATATTAATTTCTTAGAACATGACAGATTGACAGCCAAGAAGCAAAATCACATGTAGATATATGGAAATGGATACATTGGACACGTGCTAAGCATATTTCTAAGTTTCATCTTTGTTTATATTTTCTTCCTCAGTTTTCATGATATAGATTACTAGAAAATCCTTATCTCAGAGGTTTAGTAAATAGCTAAAAGCCTAAAAGCAGCATTTAAACATAAGGCAATTTATTTTTATTATCATATATATATACAGCAAAGTTAAACAATTACTTCGTTCTTGGTACCATCAGTTCAATCTTTAACCTATGTAAAATCAGGGACCACTCAAAGTGAGCTCAGGAAACCATCTCACTTCTAATTTTAAATATTTTTAGAATGTAGGTACCTTTTCCCTTGGTGAAATTACTTGTAGATGCACCAGAAGAATGTGGAAACCGTGCAAACCTTTCTGCAGTATTGAGATCCCATACTTCAACCTTTTTTAATTAATATTTCAAGTAAATATTATGGAGCAAAGGATCATAAAGAAGAGAAGGAATTTAACAATCATACATCAGAGCTTTCCATCCCTGCCATGGCTACATATGGATATCCTTCTACACAGCCTTCACCTGATAACAGAATATTATATTAGATGTTGTTCAATACAATTTTGACATGTAATGACCACATTTTTAAGTACACTTCGGTACAATATCAAGTGGATTTCAAGAAGGGCCTTATTAATCATGTAAAGGAGTATTATATGCATAGCCAAATAACACTAAATTACTATGATCATTAAGGACTATATATATGCTAATCAGCGACATAATATGTACCGGTACAAGTAAACGGATGAGGTCTTCCCTAGATTACCCGGGGAGGGCAAGTCTTTGACTCCAATGTACGCGGCCTAACCAAGGTATCCCCGTGACCGTTTCCAACCCTTTCCCTGGCCACCCCAAATGTGTACCTGGTGAGTTTGAACCCTAGACATACTGTGAGGAGGTGCCTTACCACTAGGCCATTTGGTGGCGGTTATTCTAAATACAAACATGTACCATTGTCTATCCTACAAAACATGGAAATGAGATCTGACTTTACAAATGGTGGATAACAAAGTATATATTGTAAGTTAACGCCATACAAGTAAGAGGTAAAAAGATTCTAAAAGACAAGAATGCATGATAAACTTTGCTAAAAAATAATCAAACTAAACGTGGATGATTCAAGGGTAAAGCATCTACAAAATGGTTAAAAAGAGGAGAAAAATGACCTTTAAATATGTTGGAATTGTCACATTCTTCTTGGTTGTCATGAGAAATTTCTTGACCTGCTTCTATAACTTCTGTGCTTTTCTCAGCTTTTTGTGTGTCAGCAGAAAGCCTCTTTACTAATGAAAGCTTGCAAAAGTGATACGTATTTGCATCAATTGAGACACAAGGTGTCCTGTCAAGTCAAAACAACTTATGGTTTAAGATCATCAAGAAAATTTTCTTTCTTCTATTCAGTTGTATCATACTCTCCATCAACAATTGATGAAAATCCTTATATTTAATTATAAATAGTTAAATACATTTAAGATTTTGCCAGGAATGGAAATAGCAAGGAGAAGATCTAAATAATACATGATGGTATCCTCTATGCTTATGCTTGAGGCAAAGGCCTGTCTACTTTATTAAGCGATATATATGTTAGTCTCGGCCGATTGCAGATTTCATACTCCATAAGTTTCCGTTCATAAGGAGACCAAAGTTGATCACATAAAGGCAATTGGAGCATATAGTATATAATAGTGCCATGATGTATATCATACCTTTTGCAACATATATATTTAAACCCATATGCCTTTTCTTTCTCACTCACTATAACTTTACTTAGATGGACCAATAAGCTCCTAACATTGCATGCCTAGAAACTAACTGTACAACATATCTGATAATTTTTGTGCATACAGGAAAAAAGTCGCCATGCAGAGATTAACTTATAATGAGCACATGACCACAATACATGCCTTTTCCTTTTCACTCCCTATAACTTTACTTAGAGTCAACAAATTATTTTCAGACCGGAAGGTTATAATCACCATGTTCTTAGACATTAATATATTGACAAGCCTCTTCTCAGTATTTATAAGTGAAATATATAGTGGGAAGTGACTAAAGATCTATTTAGACTACTAGAAAGAATATTTTAAGACTGAGATAGAAATAAAACAAAGATTTTAGACTTGGCAGTGAAGTATCCCTTGAAAAAGATCAAAACAAGCTAATAGCCACAAAACTTCAAATGAGACAAGACAGAATATGCAACAATCTGTATTATGCAGAACCCAAGAGTTGTAGATCAAGACCAAACTTAATTCCATTAACCAATTTATGTGACACAATTTACAGTTCAGATGGCATTTTCCCTAAACGTTGTTCAAGTTCAAGAGCAAAGGCCACTTCTGGTCGTCCCCACAAACTGGTGTCAAGACCAACATGAGCAAAGGTAAATCGATGTCTCAGAGCAAGGAAAAATGATGTCAAGGTCAAACGTGAGCCATCGCTTATGGATAGCACACCTCCTTTCCATGAGGAAAAGCACCCAGGGACATTGTATAATATAATACATTCCTTATTCTTATCATCATATACTATAATTCTGTTGGCATTAGTGTCACTCTCCTACTAAGGAAATACACCTTATGGTCGTTATTCTTCCCCCAATACAAAGCAGATGCAGAAGTATCTTATATCAAACATTATTCAATATAGCCCCTACACACAACTGGAGACTCACATAAAGTCTGATTCAAAATTTCTAGTGAAAAGTGAATATTAATAAGTCACCACTTAAAGATATTCGAGGAATTCCACTAGTTGTATGGCATTTTTCCAAGCACTGAACAACTTATTAAACAGCTTATGAAACTAAAGAACCAATTGCATGTTAATGATATAGTAGCCATCAATGGAGGAGCCTCTCCTTATCTGTCACATCTTCTATGCAATATTTCAAAAGGAAAAGAAACCTTTATGAGCCTCTAAGGTAGAGTATAGTACAACTTATACTTTGTTATCTTATAGAAACACATATACCAGTGACGGAGCTAGGATTTCGATATCAGGTGGGCCAAAATAATTCTTCGCAAACCAAAAATTCGTTTAAAAAACATATATATTGGTCATTATATTCATATGAGAAGAAATTATAGATCATATATGCACCAGTTATCAAATTGATCAAGTACTACAAATTGGCAAGTAATGTTGGATGAAGCTCAATTAGTTTTGTTAACTTAATAACTTACATCGATTTGATGATAGCAAAGACTTGCGGGAGAAATATTTGTAAAAGTATGGACAAGTTTAAATATTTAATAATGGGCCAAACCTTATATCAGGTAAACCAAAATAGAAATAACGTATCACTGATGCTTTCAGTCTTTCAGATAGGGGAATAACTTCGTCAGTGGCAAATACTACCACCCAAATATCAGTTATATGACAATTAGACTTCCTTTCGTCAAGTGAAAGGACTCAGACATAAATATATCAATAAAACATTTGTATCATTCTCAACTACCACGATCATAATTCATAGAGAATTACCTCGACAACTCCCCATTTTCTATATCCCAACACCTAACAGTTCCATCCTTCCCCTGGCTGCAACAAATGGAATAACCGCCCATCAAAAATCCCTAAATCACCTACATTCTTCGAAGTTGAAAATATGATATTGGGCAATACGAACCTGATAACTTTGTTGTTTCCAATTGAAGGGCTGGTTGAAACGCTTATAATCCCATGTGCTGCACTATGTACCCTGCATTATAATCATTCAAAACACCATGACTTCACTTTTATAGTTTTATAACAAGATAACATATATTATATACAAAAAGAATAATGAACTTGCAGTGATACCATGCAGATGAGATAGTCCTATGTTGCACACTGTCCCAAATCCGTAATTCACCGTCTGAAGAGCTGCAGTAAGACCCCCATTAAAACACATAGACTGTGTTTGGGAGGGGCTTAGATGGGGCTTATGGGGTTTTAAAATTTTAAATAAGCCAGCTTATAAAATAAGACTTGTTTATCACACGGGCTTATGGAGGCTTATATAAGCCATAAGCCTCCATAAGCCCAAGCCCACTGAAAGGGGCTTATGAGTGCTTATAGCTAGTTAAATTACTTAAATACCCTTCAAAATATAATGGATTATCACGCAAAAGCCAGAAATGTATCTAAATTTAATTTGATCTATTTGTATGCGATTTTACATTAATAAGCTTCAGTTCCAACTAATTCGCCAGACAACTTTTAAAAATATAAGCCCCAGCCCCACAGCCCATTGCGCCAAACATACCCATAATTCTAGATATGTTGAGCATAGTTTTTTAACGTAAGGGAGATTGCTTACCCTGAGAACAACAAGTTTTGAGTAGGATGGAAACAAACATCCATAACAGAAGCACGATGGCCTCTCAACACTGCCACCGGATCAGGTGGCGGTCTCTTGCTCATTCTCGTCACAAAACCTGTCATTCAGACATTAAATCAAACACGTTGTATACTCAAATTCAACAGTACCCACAAATTGAACCCGTCAAATAAAACAACCATACGTCCGGCTCTATCTAACAAAGTCTGGTCTATGTAATGTAACACGGCCACCAATTTCATACATTTGTGTAAATTTATATTAGTATACTTGCGTACTGTAATATTAATGGTTTCCGTGTTATGGTTTATTAAACACATTTGATTTCAATAGAGTATATTATATATATGTGCCTAATTGAAGTATGAAATTTGAAAGTAGAAGTATTTATCATTTATTTTATATACAAGATTGAAACTTGAGAAGAAAAGAGAAGAAGAGAGTGATGAATTTTTTTTTTACTTGTTTGAGTCTTTGGTAGTGACGTCGCGCGGAGCACCGGTGGTTGTCCGTGGTTTGGGGGAATTTTGGCTTTGATGGTTAGAAAATTTGATACAGTAATTTTGTTATAGGGGTAGTGTTTGTGCAAGATTGGTAACTTGCAACCTGCGTTAAGAGGGGTTTAACGCGCGTTAAACCGTCGTTAACTCCCGAAAGTCCAAATGATTGATGCGTTAACGAGGGGCGTTAGAGGCTTAACTGCGTTAAAGGTCATAGCATGTAAAAAAAAAAAGAAAAAAAGACAAAAAAAAACATTTAGCCCCTCACACGTCATACTAGCCGTTATATTAAAAAAAATAATAATAATAAAAAATAAAAATAAAAAATAAATCATTTACCCAACTAATGTAAACAAACGGCTATTTGCCTAAAAAAAATTCAAAACCATTTTTCAACCAATATAAATAGTTAAATACCCATTTAACACATCATTTCTTTCACACTTTCACTGCTCAATATAATTCTATACTACGCTTCTATTAGCAAAAAAAATGTCACAAGGCAACAATAACAACAACGACTCGTTCACGAACTTCCTCGATGGGTGGAATAACCCATAAGCGGGCTCATCGTCAAATCCGAATTGTAATAACCCGAACCAATTTGGTATGTCGAGTCAAGAAGTTTTCCAACAACATCAAGCATTCCAATTTGGCAAGAAAGCCAACAAAACACCCTTAATACCGATTTCCAAAATCTCCAATTCACTCAAAAATCACAACATTCTCAAACGGAAACAAACGAAGTTGCCGAAACACCTACCTCTCCACCAAAGAAATTCAAACGTGGTAGTAAACGAAAGTCCAAAAAAAACAAAGACCCGAACCAATCAATGATGATGAAGAAAATGAAGAATGCGTCATTACACGTTGGCAAGCAAGTGAAGAAAAATTACTTGCAAAGTGTTATGTGGCCGCTAGCGAGGATTCACTAGTCGGGCGTTCCCAAGCCAAAGATACGTTTTGGCAACGGGTACAAAATGAGTTCAATAAACACAATTTTCAGAAACGCAACAAGGATATGATACAAGGAAAGTGGAAAACGTTGAACCATGATTGCACAAAGTTCAACGCGTTTTTCAAACGTTCTCAACGCGATCAAAAAAGTGGGAAAATGATATGGATATCCTCACACGGGCTAAAGAAATGTATCGTGAGGAACACAAATCGGCGCCGTTTAATAATGAGGAGGCTTGGGCTATTTTGCGAACTCATAAAAAATGGGATGTGCCGGATCCGGTTGATTTAACCGGTGATGCCCCAAGCCAAACAAACGAGGCGTTGTTTGGTCATGATGCACAACCACGTCCGATGGGAAAAAAGTGGGCTTCGAAAAAACAAAAATCCGAGACAACGACAAGCATCGGGGGCACGAGTACCGAAGGATCTGCTTCAACGGTCCAATTCGGGGAGGCTATACACCAAGAGTGTCGGGCAAAACGTGAAGAAGCGGTCAGGGCGTATCGGGCGACCGCTGAAAAAGAATAAACACTAATGAGGTTAAAAGAGTTTGAATTTTTGTTGCTCGACACTACCGGCAAGGATCCAAACTAAGTGCGTTTGGTCAATATGAAAAAAGACCGAATCATCAAAAAATATGGGTTGGAAAAGCGTCAAGATTGATTAATTGTGTTGTGTTGTAACGGTTTTTTTTCGTAATGTATTTTTTTTCGTTGTAACCTTTTTCTTTAAGTCCGTATTGTAGTAATATATTTCAAGAATGAAAAATGCTTTTTAATAAATGAAGTATTCGTGTTAGTTTAGGGGTTGAATTTGAAAATATCTATAAACATATAAGATTCAGTCCCAATATTTATGTGGAGTATTAATGACAACAATTGTAGCCATGAAGTTGTAGAGTAAAAAACGAGTTGGAGTCCTTAAATGTTTTTGCATATCAAGAGTCCTTAAGTTACAATTGGGTCCATGTGAAGTGTCCATGTAGTTATTGAGCCATGTCAAGTGCAAGTGTGTTTATGAGGGGCATGCGAAGTGGTCATGTATTCATTGAGGCACTTATAATTGTAGAGGTTACATGGAAGAAGAATGTGGACCATCATGTAGTAATTACAACAATTAAGAATCGGGCATCTATAAATAGACCACAACTTTGATCAATTTGGGCAAACACCAAACAAACCTAACAATCTCCATTCACCATAAGGGCTAAGGTAACCTTGATTCAATATATTTGTTATCTAACTCATTCTTAAAATCGATAGTGATGCAGGTATAATATTTGTTTAACTTGATAACAGATGTGCTATTATTTGTTTAACTTGATAACAGATGTGCTATTAGGTAATGTATAAATAATTATAGGGGAGACATGTCACCTGTATGTAAATTATAATATTATTTGTATTTAGGGTTTTTTTGCTGGCTTGCACGTTTGGCTTGCACGTTGAAGGAAGAAGATGATATGTAGTATATGCATACATGTATTGTGTGCTGGCTAATGTGAGGTATGGAAAGTTGATGATATAACATCTTGACATCTTAGCATATTAAGTGTATAAGTTATGCATGATTCATACTTCACTGTATAACACGTATAAATATGATTGAGATTTGCATGACACATGTGGAGCTTATATACTTCGCACGTTTGATAGAAAGGTATACTTATCATGTAATATTTTGTTGCAGTTATCCGAGCATTGGTTGATTGAGGAGACCAAGAATGCATAAGTAAACTTATGACATGTATTTCACTTCAGATTGTTTAAGATGGAATGATTGAGGTGATTTCTTAAGTATGAGGAAAGCAAAAAAAATTAATGAAGTAAAAAAGGATAGAAGTGATGGATGGCCCAGATGTATTGATACTTGAATTAGTTAGTAGTTTGGATATAAAATTAATTTTCATTGTTTGTTTTGCTATTATAGCAGTCGAATGTATTTAGTTTCTTTGTGTATGTTTTGGATCTCTATTACTAACTATGTAAATTTGTTTATAATACAAATTCACCTTTATTCTACTGTAAGGAAAAATCATTGAATAATTTATAATACAAATTCTATATTGCTAATTATGTAAATAAGAAGACGATATGTAATACGAATTTTTATTTTCACTAACATAAATATAGAGGATGACAATGGTAAGAATGGTGTGCACTATTCGACTTATATTGATATATTTAATTACTTTCCACCAAAAATATGTTAACATCAAGATATACGAAAGTATATATGGTTTACGTGAGTTATTTAGTATTAAATGATAGATGTTCCGATATATAAACTTGAGTTACAAACATTGACGCAAATTTGATAAAAAGTATATAAACATCTGCACAAACATTACGTACGAAACACGTAGAAATTCAACCAATGACCCAGCCGGTGCATCGCACGGGTTCGTAAGATTCAGTCCCTAAATTTAATGTGGAGTTATGATGATAGAGTTTTTAGAGTTAGAAACAAGTTGGAGTCGTTTAGTAGTTGCATAGAGTACAAGATAGCTAATGCTCGGAATTCAATGCAGCCTCATAATAACTATACAATCATGAAAGGAGATGAAGTGCAAGGGTTGCCCAAATTGATCACATGGCATTTAGTATAGAATTAAAAGTCGGTTAGATGAAGTGCAAGGGTTGCGAAAGGTTGCAAGAATAATTAATGATTTAACCTAATTCATTCCTATATTAGAATGAATTTATCGTGTGCAATTGAATCATTAGTGAGAAACCATTAGTGAGAAACCGCGCATAGTTTTAAACATAAGCAAAAGTTCAAACTTTTATCGAAAAATAAAACCAGTGCATTTAATGTGAAGTATATACAACATCGAGATGGAAGTGCAAGACTTGCCAGAATTTATCACATGATATTTACTAATTAGTGTAGAATTAAAAGTCGGTTTAATTGATGATTTAACCTAATGCAATATATATAGATATATGTATTATGTTAATGTATTTTCATATTCAAGTAATTTATGTGTGTTTTCTATTGATGTAGCTCACATGTGCTAATTGATTAAAGAAAATGTGCACGAGCATGTATGTAAAACAACATTTAAATGGTTAAATGATACTTTTTAGCATGATTAGTTTATGTAAGCATGTAACTTGAATAATGAATATAAAAGAAAAATTACATAATTTTTGCTCAAACCCATTTGTAAATTAAAAAAATTAAGTTTAAGACATAATAGTGGAGTATAAAGGTTTTAGGAATTATTAATATTGTATTAATTAATATTCATTTAGGTAGTTATTTAGAATTGAGTTAATTGATAAAATTTATTAATATTAGTTAGACTTCAATGTTAATTTTCAATGAAATTAGTTGTACAATAAAATGAGATGAAGCTAAAAAGGTTTGTAACGATTTTTATACAGTTTATGTGGAATTATTATATATACATTATTACACAAACTTTAAGTTACAAACTTAATAAAGAAAATATATACCACACATTAAACTATGACCAATTGGATAGACCCCGTGTGCTGCATATTGCCATGCAAAAACCATCTAATGGACAAGTATTGTAGGGCAAAGTAATAGACCAAAAGAAACAAAGCCATTTTTTTATCATGCAAATAAGTAATAGGCCAAAAGAAACGAAGTCATCACAACTTAATAACCAAAAGCCCATATATAAAATACATCACAAAACCAAAACAACATCAAACACTTTTAAATTTTTATACAAGAAAGTTAAAACATTTCATACAACATATTAAACAATAATTAAGTATACACTCGCCAATATACAGAAAGAATACACGATTAACAATTAGATTCTTAGCCCGTGCGTAGCACGGGTTCTGCATGTCTCGTTTGATTTAAAGTTGAGTTAAGGTTGAGTTATGATAGTGGGTGTTTTTTTTTTTAGTTAAGGTAAAAAGGTTAAAGCTGATGTGGCGCTGACTTGGCACTGAGTTAAATTTTAACTTGTGTTACCATTGCAAATGCTCTAAGGGTGTGTTTGGTAAAAATAGCTACAGCTCACAGCTCAAAGCTTACAGTTTTTTAAAGAAGCATTGGAAAAATGAGCTTTCCTAAAAAATAGCAAAGATCACTTTTCAATTGCCAAACGAACAATAAAAATCAAAAAGCTCGTTACTCACCGCTTATCGCCCCAAAAAGCTCCGCACCAAACATAGCCTAAGTAAATTGTATGATAATCTTAAGCCATAACTCAGCTCCATCTCAGTTTTATCATTTCAACCTTAACACACAAAAAAAAAAAATAAAAAAAAAATAAAAAAAAACACCCTTTCACTCATAATATCTATTTGAGCCCCATCCACTACAATTTTTTTTTCTTCTTTTCTTCTATTTTCACAAATAAAATAAATCTTATAAAGTTACGTTAAATTTATAAAATTTATATGTATGTGAAAACTATACACACATACTACTGTACTAAGTTCAATAAATGAGTTTAGGAAGAAAACGCATTCTCTCATGCTATCTATTGCTATTTTCAAGATTAATATTTTATAAATAAAGAACAAATAAAATAAAGGGCTAATTCTACAAATACCCCAGAAGTACACATCCACTCACCCCTAATGCAGGCTCCTCAATGGCTTGGATAGCCCCTGAAGTAACCAAGGGGGTACTAACTAACAGCTGAGTCCCCAAAAACTTTTATTTTCTCCAAATGCCTCATGGGTGAAGGTCGCCCAGAAATCTTGGGCGACTATAAAAAAAAGTGACAAGTGTCCCTATCATTGTACTAGTTTGTAAGCTACTAACTTAGGTACTTTCTTGGGCGACTGGGTCCACTATTTCTTAGGCGACTTATTTTTTTGTCATTTTGTGAAAAGTCTTTTAAAATACTACATCTTTAGTCTTTTTGTTTTGCTTGGTATTTCATTTTTGGTCACACATTCTTTCTCTATCAAAACACACAATCCCAAATACTACATTTTTAAAAGTGATATAAAATGATATACGCAAACCAACTCTCTGATCCATTAAAACACACAATCCCAGACACTCCGATTTCAAATTAATCAGATCTAAATAGTAAAAATACTAGATTAAATACACAAAACACCACTAACCATGTCGATCTGATTAAATCTCTAACTACTTTGTTACCAAAGGAAGTGAAATTAGATGGTAGGATTGATCAGGTGAAGGAACAAAACAAGACAAGATCCCAGGTTTTAAACTTTCAAGACAAGATTACAATAAACCCATCACTGATCTTGAAACAAGACATGAAAAACAAGACAAAATAACCTACCCGAGACCCAATAACGGATCTTGAAGCCAATTTAATTAAGGTTTTTGTGGTTTATATTATGTGTAGTCAATTTAATTAAAGGTGTGACGGCTGATGCTGCGTTTATTGGTCTAGAAGGAAATGGTCTAAGTGATGTTTGTTATTCGTATGGGTTAAAGTACAAGGAACGAAGAAAACAATGATTGTTGTTTATGTTTGAGATTCGGATCTAACAAGAAAGCTTAATGATTTCTGTTTATGTGAGGCTGCAAAGAGAAGAGTATATTGGGAGTTGAGATTGGTAGGTAAGTGAGAAGATTTGTTGTTAGGGTATTACCCTTATATATAGCCACGAAAAATTAGGGTAAGTGGCCGAAGGTGGTGTGACCGGAGATGGTGGTGGTTGGATCTTGTATGTGTTTTTGTATTTTAGGAAATAAGATGTGTTTTTATTAATAAAAAGAGAAAGAATGTGTGTGACAAAAAATGAAATACCAAGCAAATCACAAGGACTAAAAATGCAGTATTTTAAAAGACTGTACTTTTTCACAAAATGACAAAAATAAGTCGCCCAAAAAATAGTGGGCCCAGTCGCCCAAGAAAGTACCTAAGGTAGTAGCTTACAAACTAGTACAATGATAGGGACACTTGTCACTTTTTTATGATAGTCGCCCAAGATTTCTGGGCGACCTTCGCCCATGGGGCATTTGGAGAAGATGAAATTTTTTTGGGCACTAGGGGTGAGTGGATGTGTACTTGTGGGTATATTGTAGAATTAGCCCTAAAATAAATCATCCCCATGTTATCACTACTTCACTTCCATTCATCTTCCCAAGATCTAAAAATGATCAAAATTCAACATAAATACGACAAACCTTTAAAAAAAACAAACCAAATTTCAAGAAATTAGAACAGCAACTGAAAATCATCATCATCATGTCAAAACTTTATTTCTAGTCTTGTTCTTGTTTGTGTTCTTATTTTGCCAAGGTGACCAAAGTTAACAACGAAGCGTCGATCTTGCTATCGGTAAAAGCACATCTTATCGACCCTCTAGACCAGCTTAAAGATTGGAAGATTAGAGGTTTAGTTGTTTTCTTTTGGCCTTTTCTTACTTTCACACACGCCAATTTAGTGGTGTCGGACAAGATTTTTGGAGATGGGGGTGTCATCGCTTTGAGGTGGCGGCGCCAATTGCTTGGCTACATGGGATTTGGCGCAAGTGCAAGCCATGGTACCCTTGGTCTTATCATAACTCAATCATAACACCACATTTTGGGCCGCACTTTTATTTTAAAAATTATAAATTACAATTTAAACCCTTTAACTTAACTTAACTTGGGTGGGTGGTGTGGTAACTCAGCCTTAACTCAACCTTAACGCTACGTTACCATGGTAATGTAGTAGGCAACGCGTTAACTTAACTTGGGTAGGCGGTGTGATAACTCAGCCTTAACGTAGGCCAAGTTAAGCCATAACTCAGCTGCAAGGTTAGCATACCCTATGCTCTAACAATAGCTTTTTACCATTTTAAAAGCTTTTTTGGAAAGGTTTTTTTTCATTGCATTAAAAACTTTTTTGAAAAGCTTTTTATAAAGACTTGATAAACTTCAAGTCATTCCTCAAAGTTTTGGTCATTAAATATGATATATACATTAAATGCATCATAGATGCTATGAGTTTTAGGGTCATCATTATTATCACCCTCTCACATACATCATTATTCAGCACATCATCAAACCCATCATTTTTTACCCTCAAATCTTCTATGATAACCACCTAACCCACTACTAAACCAAAAATATAAAAAATAAGAAATAAAAAAATACCCTACTTTATACAAATATACCACAAATCACACCTCACACACATACACAAATCAAATTAATAATAATAAAAATACCTCACATGCTTATTTCATGTATAAGGGTAGTGCAAGCCACCATTATCATGCCATAAACCCCACCACCACGTGTGGTAGGGGTGACTTCTATGGTGACCGCGCTCAGGGCTGTCCCATGAAATAAAAAAAAATTGATGGCCCTGTACGAAATTACATAATGTCGCCTTATATATAAAGTGTTACCATTTATAAGATATAATGCAATTAGTTATCTAAACATTCTAACATATTACTCATTTAAGATATTTTCTCATCTAAATACATTTTTCTTTGTAAAAAGTATATGTACACACACATATAATTATTAATGAGACAATTTAGGGGCCCTAAAAATTTTAGGGCCCTGAGCGATCGCCCACTTTGCACATTAATTTGTTATTTGTTATAATTAACGAGGCATGTGACAATATAATTATGTAACTTTCATGAGAAATAGATAAGCAGAGAATAGAAGTAAAAGATCACTTACGAAAAGTTGATCTTGGTGTGTCTCAATTCATCACATTCATGTTTCATTTTATTGATTTCACAAGCTATATTAATTATGAGACAATGTAGCTAGGGAATGATATGTCGATTGACTAAATGTACATCCATATACAAACCAATATTATTTCTTCTTGAACCGGTTAATCTAGAGCAGACTAGAAGAATTTACCCTGCCCTTATAACATGCGTGTTACTACTTTGAAGTGAGCATTATTAATCTTATTTTCTGGTTAGAGTTGTGGTTTGTTCCAAGTGTCTTCGGTGGTGAGGCGAAACTGGCTTATTCCTGTGTTGGGATGACTAGATTCCCCTTTAATAAAGTCGTTATTCAGTTATTATTTGTTGAATTTTTGCAAAATGGACACGCTATTCTTGTATTAGGATCTGGAAATCATGAACGATAATTTATTTGTAATGTACAACTCATTAATAAGATGGTTACCAATTAATTAAAGTTGCATTCATTGTGGCGTCTCATAATAATTGAAAATTGTTTATGGGTAATTGCTTTGGTTGATATATCGGTGATTGCTTTTTCACTTCCCCATTTCAATTTAGAGAAAATATGGTGAAGGGCACAGGCATTCTTAGATATGCTAATAGAAATGAAAAGATTGGATGCAAAGAAAACAATATCACAACAAGTTCATATATGATATTTTGCTTTTGCAAAAATACTAACTGAATGTGTTTTATATCATGATAAGTTTGCAAGACCAAGAACCAACCATATAAGCTCGATTTCACGTTCTATATTTGGTAGTGTCCTTTTCCATGTCTTTTGTGGGGCGTCTTGTAACACCCCCAAAAATAGAGATTCGCGGAAGCATACAAGCATTTGGGGTGCTACGAAATAGGAATCACAACACAAGATAAAGAGAACGGAGTAGAAATCCGTTAAATTATATTACATAATTGTTAAGTCAAATGTAATACATAAGTTCAAGTTTTATAAAATAAGGCC
>LBNU01018576.1:37870-52918 GCA_014162995.1 Artemisia annua | reverse complement strand
AAAAAAAAAAAAAAAAAAAAAAAAAAAAAAAAAAAAAAAAAAAAAAAAAAAAAAAAAAAAAAAAAAAAAAAAAAAAAGACCCTCAAACTTCGATTATCATATGCTTCAGTTCTTATAAACTCTAGCTCCAACAACAACTCAAACGGTTTTAAACAAGAAATCAAAATATACGCCTTAAAAAAATTTCCTTTGAACATTTGGAAAGGAAAAAAGAAAAGACAAACTTTTTCTAGTCATACAAAGTGACTTAAAAAGTAGTTTTATCAACATAATGCATAAAAACTGATCGTAAAAGATTGACACTAAATTCTGTAAAAAGCACTATTGGTGTAATATCTTGTTCATACCAAACATAGACATAGTTTATCAGTTTACCTAATTATATATGTTCATCACCATTAAATTCTGTCTTAAGCACTAATGCTGTTTCTTGTGTTATTTTACCTAATTCTATTTGTCCTTATACTTCAAGAATCACCCAAAACGCATACCAAACATAGACATAGGTTATAGTCAACATTGATGTATATGCATTTTCAACCCAAAACGAATATTCACGCAAAACGACAGTGTATAGCGGCAAATACTAATAAATGCGAATTTGTGATTTTGGAGTGACCCTTAATGCAACGCTTACGGATTTAATATGTAGTGATTGCGAGAAAACAAGTGTATGGGTTATAAACGAAAAATGATAAAAGTTTAAAATTTTAAAAATTAAAAAATTAAACAATATTCAAACTATCAATTTACCGATGGATTTTGTTACCATTATTAAGTTTTTCATGTTTTAAAAAAAAGAAAAAAAAAAATCTGTCCTTTATATATAAGATAGATAATCATTTTTAATGAAACAAATTAGAATTTTTTTTTTCTTTTTTTTTTTTAACTTATGAAACACGAATAAATACATAATTTAGAAACTAAAAAAGTGAACTCAAACAAATGGAAATTCCTAAGGAATAACACATTACTAGTCGTAATTATACAATTACATACAATATTTGAAACCAAAATGAACGAGGGTGTTTTCAAAGTTATTGACGAGGGTGAATAATGAATAATTTATACGTTGTCTGACCGGAGTATCTAGTGATCGTTTGCAACAATTTTGCAGACAACCCTGAAAATATGCATATGAAAGAACCTATTAGAGATTAGGTGATGGTTGAATACCTCACGCGTGGTTGGGTGGGTTGCCACAACCATTAAGCGTCATCATTACGTGGGTAACCCTACCGCGTGAAAGCAAGGATCTGAGAAAGGTTTGGTCATCTACTTGAATGAACAATATATAAGTTATTAACTTATTTTGTGTGTATNAAAAACTGATCGTAAAAGATTGACACTAAATTCTGTAAAAAGCACTATTGGTGTAATATCTTGTTCATACCAAACATAGACATAGTTTATCAGTTTACCTAATTATATATGTTCATCACCATTAAATTCTGTCTTAAGCACTAATGTTGTTTCTTGTGTTATTTTACCTAATTTTATTTGTCCTTATACTTCAAGAATCACCCAAAACGCATACCAAACATAGACATAGGTTATAGTCAACATTGATGTATATGCATTTTCAACCCAAAACGAATATTCACGCAAAACGACAGTGTATAGCGGCAAATACTAATAAATGCGAATTTGTGATTTTGGAGTGACCCTTAATGCAACGCTTACGGGTTTAATATGTAGTCATTGCGAGAAAAGAAGTGTATGGGTTATAAACGAAAAATGATAAAAGTTTAAAATTTTAAAAATTAAAATATTAAACAATATTCAAACTATCAATTTACCGATGGATTTTGTTACCATTATTAAGTTTTTCATGTTTTAAAAAAAATAAATAAATAAATAAAATAAAAAAAATAAATCCGTACTTTATATATAAGATAGATAATCATTTTTAATGAAACAAATTAGAATTTTTTTTTTCTTTTTCTTTTTTTTTTAACTTGTGAAACACGAATAAATACATAATTTAGAAACTAAAAAAGTGAACTCAAACAAATGGAAATTCCTAAGGAATAACACATTACTAGTCGTAATTATACAATTACATACAATATTTGAAACCAAAATGAACGAGGGTGTTTTCAAAGTTATTGACGAGGGTGAATAATGAATAATTTATACGTTGTCTGACCGGAGTATCTAGTGATCGTTTGCAACAATTTTGCAGACAACCCTGAAAATATGCATATGAAAGAACATATTAGAGATTAGGTGATGGTTGAATACCTCACGCGTGGTTGGGTGGGTTGCCACAACCATTAAGCGTCATCATTACGTGGGTAACCCTACCGCGTGAAAGCAAGGATCTGAGAAAGGTTTGGTCATCTACTTGAATGAACAATATATAAGTTATTAACTTATTTTGTGTGTATTATGGAGTATGTTCGGGTTTGATTTTCGTGTATTTGCATGGTTCATTTGGTGATGACCACAACATCTTTGTGTAACGAGTTTAGTGGTCAGTTGAATGCTAGCATGTAGTTGTGTACCGATAGTGATTTTGATCACCATTACATTAGTCTTAAGTTAACCATAACTTTATTAAGTTAACATAAAATTTTTATTATGGTTTTTAACTTTTTATTCTAAATCTTAACCATCATAGTGACATAATCATCAATAATTCAATATAAAAAAGAGAAAAAAAGAAATGAAAAAGGATGAGTCACACTAGTTACACGTGTCGCATAATGATGCTCCGTAAGCAAGCTTTAGATATCCACGTGTCAGTTATATATTGGCTTGATGATATAAGATGTTGGTGAGCTGAACTATATTGACCGCCCAAGTTGCATGACGTTGACTACTTTTCGTGCTATATATTTTTCGGGCTTGTCTAACTAATGCCCTAAGGGCATTGGATAAAAAGGGCTGAACCTCACAAAAAGTACAAAAAAGTACTTAGGGCCCTACATGTTTTTACATTTTTTATGGGTCAGGACGTACTTTTTTGTACTTTTTGTGGGGTCACTGCCTTTCTTATCCAATGCCCTTAGGGCATTGGTTAGACAATCCCATATTTTTCGCCTCTATTAAATAATATCATTTTTTATTCGTTTTATTTATTTATTTATTTTTATCTGAAAAAAGGTTATCAACTTTCATTAACAACATATAATATTTGCAGAAAAGAGTTTTTTATTTGTGTGATAACTGATCATTGGTACCGCCTGATTAGGGAGTTCTAAGTGCATTAAGTCATAGGGGTAGGTTATAAACGTTGGTACGTCAATGTTTTTATTATTATTATTATTATTATTATTATTGTTATTATATAACATTCTTATAATACAACTCAAAGAACGCTATTCCTAATAACAAACATATAACAAAACAAAAAAAAAAATAAAAAAAAAAAAAAAAAAAAAAAAAAAAAAAAAAAAAAAAAAAAAAAAAAAAAAAAAAACTCAATAAAAGGAAAAATAAATAAAAATACCCATAACCCACGTTATCCCCTTGGCAAAACCCCCTTTAAACAAAAAAAGGCGGTGCAACCATGGCTACCATGGCGCTTTATAGGCGTAGAATATGCTCCTATAACACTGCTATAACGCACTGTGATCGCTTAGTGTTAACTTGCATTTCCTCTACCTTTTTTTGTCACATTTTCATTGTTTCAATATTCATCACTTAATGCCAAATTGGACAAAAAGGAGAACCAAAAGAGGGAAGACATTTATGCCCCTTAGGAAAAAGAACATCACGTTTTAAATACCCTAGGATGTCGATAATTACTAGGACCAATCCACACGATCGATAGAAAGTAATCCTATAAATAAAAAGAAAAAGAAAACGTGTTACTTCAGAATAATTACTTTTAAGGAATCATATTTTTAATGATAGTTATCTTTTGAACCACTAATTTCCATATTTGAAAAACTTGATTTGTTTCACATGTTTTGTTCTAACAAAAGTATCCATATCATGGTTTTGATATCATGGTTTTCATAATCACGGATTTAACACCTTTATCACGGATTTTTGATTATAACATTTCGTGCATTCATCACCTTATTCCAGGTTTACGCAAAAAAGTTGGTCAAAACCCGCATTTGGTGGGCAAAAGCGAAAGAAGCAATCACGAAAATTTGCATCGATGCATTTTACAGGACCCGTGAGGATTTTGAAGATGTTACTAAACTTTTCTATATACTCCGTATTAGTGCAACGCAATGCAAAATAATAAGTTGATTCTAGTTATTTTTTCTTAAATGTTGATTGTCACTCTAATTTTTGATTTGCATACTGCAATGTACAATCTTCAAAAGTATCATATAAAAAGTGTACAACTATTTGAAGCACATTTTAGAGTGAGACCAAATGATCTTTCCCTTTTTCTTACATTTACTTTACCTTATCAAGTCAAGTCAAGTCATGAAGGTTTACCAAGTCTTTCAAGGCACAGATGAATAACCCACAAAGCTAGGAAGGGTCATTCCCAAAAAACTACTCCGTAGATATTTTAAACATCAAGTCAACTCTATTCTACATTCTACCTATCAAATAATAGCCACTTGTGCCAGACAATATTGACCCTTCACATTATGTTACCAACAAACATCCAAAATATCATTCAATAATAATCAAGAAAATGTTATAAACCTTGATGATGACCAAAAAACACAAGTACCATAACCAAAAAAACATAGCACAAATACTAATTTCATTTCATAAAAGGTAACACATGTTTCATGATTTTTCACAAAAGTACATCACCACCATTCATCTACCACACCACCATACTTACATGTTTTTTTTCTTCTTATGAAAAAGATATGAAAAAACTGTATTAACCAACTCCAACTACTCATTTTGACTTTTTCACCCCTTACCAACCAACATCATAACTTTTTTTTTCCTCCTTATTACCCTTTAGAGACAAGAAAACTAGTACTAATTCACTCTATCCTATAGCCTGCCTCTTTGTACAAACAAGGTAACTAAAGGGTAATAAAGGTATTCCCACACAAAGTGAGAAAGGGGTGCATTAGAATGAAATAAATATTATAGGGACTTGAGGGTATTATTCAAAATAGATGTCCTATCGGTGCTCTACAAGGAATCCCTTTTCTCCTGTGGGCACTCCTGACTACGGCTGGCGTCTCTAGTGGTGTTGACGGAGACAAGCAACGAACTTTGCTGTTACAGACCCGAGGGCCGAACCCGTTGCTGGTGCAAGAGTCTTCGGAATCCGACATAGTTGTCATCAAATGCTTATTTCCAAAAGCACCCTTCATTTTTGGCACAAAGTTCCTTGAGGTCCCTGCAATCTGCAACCATTAAAAACACATCAGTAAACTATAAGCCACAGACCAATGGGATGAGAATGACACATACAATCAGTTTAATTGTGCACTGTCTATCTATTTATATTGAAGCTAATAGTAACTCAAAAGAATCCCATTGTCAAAAAAAGTGTACTAACCATCAGTTTATAAAGGTTGAATTAATAAGGGCATTATGGTAATTACCTTGCATCCAAGTGAGCAGAACCGAACAGAATCAACAAGACCACGATCACAAACTACACAGCTTTTTGTGACACCTTTTCCTGGTCGACTTTGAGGTCGTTCATTAAGGAAGACAACCTTTGCACTGTTGATCACGTAAGTCTGAACTGAAGTGATGTCCAAATGTTTCTGAATTTCGGATACTCTGATCACATCATGATATGATGACCTCCTAATCTGTATAAAATCGAACATTAGACAATTCAATTAATGGATTACTATATAAGTTAATTGCATCAAAATATAGCCTAATATTTAAAGTAAATTACAGAAGTAACACAGCGTGCGTGGTTTAATGAAAGTAAAGAAAATCTTTCATTCTCGATACTATTAACATAAATGGCCTTTAATTGCGCAGTTGGCATTCATTTTGGTCTCCTACTTTTATAGAAACTAAAATTGATTACATGCTTAAGGACCATAAATTTACGCAAACAATGCAATTAGCAACTAGAGACAATTTACGCAAATAGTATTGACAATGTATATGATTTCCGTCGATTTTACATGCTCACCAAATCACAACAACAGATACAACTTGGTCTTATGTAACATACTTATATTTTTGTACAGTTCTATAAACAGTTCGCATAGCAAGGGGGTGTTTGGCTAAGCTTATAAAACAAACATACCCAAACACCCCCTAAAAAGCATAAATTCATTGATACTTGGAACTAATGAAGCGAACAAATGGCGAAAAGTGGAATAAGAACCTGAATAGCATTGTGGTCCTTGTGATGATTAAGACATAGAGAACAAAGAGGACCATTCACACAATCCAAACAATACATGTTACACTCAGATTTATGCGAAGCTGCGTGCAATCTGCATTGACCAAAAAACTTTTCTCCGAGCAATGGCTTCAACCATGCTGGCCATTTGTTATCTTCAGGTCCTCCAGCACCCTACATTGCATCAAACCACAGTTCATCAGAAACCCAAATTTCACAAAATTACCAAAATGCCCCTCCTTGTAATTTTTTAAAAAACAAGTACTATTTCATTTGTCACATTTTGATCATTGCATTTGTAAAACATAAACAAGCATAAAGCATAGAACCATATAAAAAACACAATCCTAATTCTACATTTGACCTCATCAACACAAAATTCATCAAACCCCCAAAACCAAATTACCAAAATGCCCTTCATGTGTCAAAAAAGTAGAAATTTATGGTCATTTCAAAATAAAGGTATGTTGCAACTTTGCACATGATACTTCATATACTTTTTCATATGTCACATTTTAATTACTGTATATGTAATTCAAGGTGTATTGATACAAACTTTCCACATTTCAAATAAATACAACATTTAATTTTTATAAAAAAAATGACCCAATTGGTTTAGTACTTATTTTGTAACAATTTTATAAAATATTCAAAAAAATAAAACTTACATTGCAATTAACACACAAAACCCATAAATAAAAAGTGACCCATTTTCAAATTACATATAGTTTATAAAGTTTATACAAAATAACTCTCAACATTTTTATAAAATATGTAAAAACACACAAAACCCATAAATAAAAAGTGACCCATTTTCAAATAACTCAAACATTTTTATAAAATAAGTAAAAACACAGAAAACCCATAAGAAAACTAACCATAACACGGCGGTTCAAGGGCTTAATGTCACGAACAACGTTGGACTCTTGTTGTTCAATAGCCATTGTTGTTGTTGGTATTTGTGATGGCGGCTGAAACAAGTGTTTGGTTATTATCTGTAAAAACACACACACACACACAGAGAGAAAAGTGAATTTGAATTGAAATACTACTTTTTTATTTGTGTTTTTATATTGGAAAGTGGGTGTTATCCGAGCCTCAGGTTTGGGGTTTGGATCCGAGCCTAAATACAACGTCGGGCGCAAGGAACCCACCTTTTTGTTTATTGCTTATTGATTTTTGGTCTTTTTTTAGTAATGGGGTTTATTTTTCTTCTTTTTTTGGAATATTTGGTCATGGAATAAATATGATTTTGTCAAGATTTTTTGTTGTGAATTCAATGTGTGCATTTGATGCATTTTGGAGGTGTTTTCACTATGGTAATTGAATGTTTAGTTTGTTGTCTGCGTAATTTTTTCGGTTTTATAGGGTATGCTACATCCACTTAAAATTCTCACAAAAAACTCTCACTCGCTGACGTGTCAGTGAGTGAGTGATTGATTTTTAGTGGGATGTGGATCCCACAAAAAACGAATCACCCGCTGACACGTCAGCGAGTGAGAGTTTTTTGTGAGAATTTTATGTGGATGTAGCAAAATCCTTTATAATATGCGTTCATTTTAGTACTCCTTTCGTCTCATAATGAGTGTCCATTTTTAAAATGCATAATGTTTAAGGAAATTTCACTAACTTTACTATCCACTATGGTAATTGAATGTTTAATTTCTTGTCTGCGTAATTTTTTCGGTTTTATAATATGCGTTCACTTGACTACTCATTTCGTTTCATAATAAGTGTCCACTTTCAAAATACCCAAAGTTTAAGAAAATCTCACTAACTACACTATCTACCTATCAAATACCAACAGCACCCAATAAACTATAATTTCATTGGTTGAAATACAAAATGTATACTTATTTTAAAACATCTAAAAATAATAATGTTAATACTTGTTATGAGACGGAAGAAGTATTATTGTTTGTCGTGATAAATATGTTCATATTCAAGTTTTAACCGATCATAATATTTCTAAAATGTACGTCTAACTTCTTATTGGATGAGAGTTGAATATTGTGTTTTCTTAAGAACGTGTATTGTATTTTAATATGACATTTAGTATGGGACGCAAGATTATTGACAATAGGAGTACGGTATGATAAGTACGAAGACCAGTCTCGGAGTATTACTGAGCTCGTGCCTAGATTCATTTGTGATAAACTCAGACAAAGATCTTACAACCGTTTTAATTTATCTCCTTTTTCAATTGTACGGCATGATAAGTACTGAAAATTACAGTAACATTGCGAAATTTAAGCCTTAACTTCTTGTTCATAACTAAGATAATAAATCATTAAATCTTACACGATTTTGATTTGTGAGCGACTTTAAAAATTGTACGGTGTAATGAATGAATACGGAATTTGATTCCAATGCAATGTCTAAACTTATTTGTTTTTAATAACTCAGATGAAAATCTTAGTTATCGTTAATAAGCGAGATAAAAATCTAACTTTCGTGTTAAATTGTAAAAAATTGTTTTACATGCATGGCATGACAAGTACGGAAACTTAATTTAAGTTTTTGTTGTTTTATTATTATTATTATTATTATTTCTCTCTCTCCCTTTTTGAAACAGATGTAAGAATTTTTTTTCCGGTTTTAAATGCGATGTTAAGTTGTCTATGTACACAAAAAATTGGTCGTGATTTAATTAAGTTGGTTGTATACCGCCTTTAAAAATCACATTTTTGTTCCCATAGTTAATTTTGTTATTCGTTAAGATATAAGAAAAACTACTTGATATATTACATGTGATAGTATTTTATGAAATTTTACAAATTATAAAAGAGCAAAGTTATACAATTTACGAGTCAATCTCAAGAACCACGCAAATATATAATTAGTTTAGGAGTATGATATTTAGTAAACATTGTATTTGTTCAATCCCATATTTTTTGAATTTATTGATTTTTGGTCTTTTTTTAGTAATGGGATTTATTTTTCTTCTTTTTTTGGAATATTTGGTCATGGAATAAATATGATTTTCTCAAGATTTTGTTGTGAATTCAATGTATGATTTATGCTTTTAGTAATAACTAGACGAGTACCCGTGCATAGCAACGGGATTTTATAGCGACAAATAGTTTATTGATAAAAAAAAGTTTATAGGTTATAAACGAAAAATAATGTTTTGAAACCCGGTTTGACCCAGGTGGTTCAACCGGTTGAACCGTTCCGGTCGAAAAATGGGACGATTTAAACCGGGTCAACTTGCTAGGTTGGGTCGAAAACGGGTCAAATTACCGGGTCAACCCGGTTTGTCTTTTAATTGGTTGTATTTAATTTGATAGACATGTTTTTAATTGGTTGTACAATGTGAATAAATTATTGTACTTTTAAGTAATGTGGTGTTTTAATTAGAGTATTAATTACATTAATTTTCTCTCACATTTGACTTTCAATACTCAACTTTCAAGACTCAACTTTTCAAGTTTGACCATTTTTCCATTATAGATAGTATAGATGCATTGATGTATTTTGGTGGTATTTTGACTATGGTAATTGAATGTTTAATTTCTTGTCTGCGTAATTTTTTCGGTTTTATAATATGCGTTCACTTGACTGCTCATTTCGTTTCATAATAAGTATCCACTTTCAAAATACTCAAAGTTTAAGAAAATTTAAAATTCCACTAACTACACTATCTACTTATCAAATACCATCAATACCCACTAAACTCTAGTCTCATTGGTTGAAATACAAAATGTATACTTATTTTAAAACATCTAAAAATACGAGTAATAATGTGAACACTTATTATGAGACGGAATGAGTATTATCGTTTGTCGTGATAGAGATGTTCATATTCAAATTTTAACCAATCATAATATTTCTAAAATGTACATCTAACTTCTTATTGGACGAGAGTTGAAGATTGTGTTTTCTTAAAACCGTGTATTATATTTTAATAGGACATTTAGTATGGGATGAAAGAGTATTGGAAATTAAAGAGTACGGTATGAAAAGTACGAAGGCCAGTCTCAAAGTATTACTGAGCTCATGCCTAGATTCATTTGTTATAAACTCAGACAAAGATCTTACAACCGTTTTAATTTATCTCCTTTTCAATTGTACGGCATGATAAGTTCGGAAAATGATAGTAACAAGTTGCGAAATTTAAGCTTTAACTTATTGTTAATAACTAAGATAATAAATCTTACACGATCTTGATTTGTGAGCGATTTTAAAAATTGTACGGTGTAATGAATGAATTCGGAAATTGATTGCAATGGATGTCTAAACTTATTTGTTGTTAATAACTTAGATGAAAATCTTACTTATCGTTAGTAAGCGAGATCAAACTCTAACTTTCGTGTTCAAATGTAAAAAATTGTTGTACATGCACGATATGACAAGTACAGAAACTTACTTTAAGGGTTTTTCCTCTCTCTCTCTCTCTCTCTCTCTCTCTCTCTCTCTCTCTCTGATGTAAGAATTTTTCCGGTTTTAAATGAGATAAGTTGTCTTTGTACACAAATAAATGGTCAGGATTTGATTAATCTGGTTGTATATCACCTTTAAAAATCACATTTTTGTTTCCTTAGTTAATTTTGTTATTTGCTTAAGATATAAAAAATAACAATAATAATAAAATAAAAATAACTACTTGATATATTACATGTGATAGTATTTTATAAAATTTTACAACTTATAAAAGAGCAAAGTTATACAATTTACGAGTCAATCTCAAGAACCGCCCATATTTATTGTCTACTATATTACCTTAGGATGTTTTCAATTGTTGTTGATTTTTATTTTCGATCTACCAAAAGGTTTTATAAAATACGGATGAAGTCTTATTAGTGGCATTGTGTGATAATGTCACTTTTTTAAAACCGCATAATATTTTCGTAAACAATAATTAAGAGAAGAATAAATATTTGTATGTCGTAGAAAAAAAAAAGTTTGTACACTTTTGACGTGCATATACGTATTTATGCTTATGTGAGGAATTTAAATAGTAAATTATTAATTAATATTATTTTATATCAAGTTATTTAGCCACTATGTTTAAATTGTGTTTCATGTATTTATTTTCTAATACAACACCGTCTGTTTCTATTTTGATATTTATAATTCTTTATGTACACGGAATATAACAACAACAACAACAACAACAACAACAACAACAACAACAACAACAACAACAACAACAATAATAATAATAACAAACTCTTACGTCCAACTGATATGTAACTTTAATTTACTCGTGGGATGGAGGGCATCATGTATATGTTGATCTGACAGGGTCATCACCCTTGACGTAAACTGGTATGTTTGATTTTGTGTCTGGTCGTGTACGGTGATTGATTTTGTGTCTGTTCATATGGTTAATAGGACATTTAGTATTAGAAGGAAGAGTATTGACAATTAAGGTGTACGGTATGATAATTGATAAGTATGAAAACCAGTCTCAAAGTATTACTGAGCTCATGCCGAGCTTCATTTGTGATAAACTCAGACAAAGATCTTACAACCGTTTTAATTTATCTCCCTTTTCAATTGTTTGGCATGATAAGTACGGAAAATGATAGTAACAAGTTGGGAAATTTAAGCCTTAACTTATTGTTAATAGCTAAGATAACAAATCTTACACGATTTTAATTTGTAAACGACTTAAAAAGTTGCACGGTGTAATGAATACGGAAATTGATTGCAATGCAATGTGTAAATTTATTTATTGTTAATAACTCAGATGAAAATCTTACTTCTCGTTAATAACTCAGATGAAAATCTAACTTTCGTATTAAATTGTAAACAGTTATTTTACATGTACGGCATGTCAAGTACGAAAAGTTAATTTAAGTATTTTTTTCCCCTCTTTTCGAAACATATGTAAGAATTTTTCCGGTTATAAATGAGATATTAAGCCGTCTTTTAACACAAATAATTGATCGGGATTTAGTTAAGCTATGTGTATACCACTTTAAAAAATCACATTTTTTGTTTCGTTAGGTAATTTTTGTTATTTGCTTAAGAAATAAAAAAATTGCTTGATATATTACATAATATTTTATGAAATTTTGCAAATTATAAAAGAGCAAAATTATACAATTTACGAGTCAATCTCATGAACCATGAAAATATATGATTAGTTTAGGAGTATGATATTTAGTAAACATTATATTTGTTCAATCCATTATGTAATAATGTCACTTTTTTTAAACCGCATAATTTTTTCCTAAACGATAATTTTAAGAAAAATGAAGTATTTGTATGCCGTAGAAAAAGAAATCAATTACTATTTCAAAAAAAATAAAAATGTATACCAATATTAAAGGGTGCTTTTTTTAATTTAAAGTTCATTAAGTGTATGAAAAATCTATAAACTTATTAAAATGTAGGAAACATTAGAGTCGCGATTTCAGAAAACAAAAAGGTTATAAAAAAAGTTAAAATTTGTACACTTTTGACGTACATATACGTATGTATGCTTAATGTGAGGAATTTAAATAGTAAATAACTAATGCTGTTTTATATCAAGGTATTTAGCCATTTAGGTGTGAGTTGTGTTTCATATATTTATTTTCTAATAAAACAATTTATGTTTCTATTTTGATATTCATAATCCTTTATGTACACTGAATTTTTTGTATTACAGCCATTTCAACATAATAATAATAATAATAATAATAATAATAATAATAATAATAATATTGAAAATTATGTTTTGAATAGAAAAACTCGTAAATCTATGATATCTTTTAAACTTATTAAATTATTAACAATGGCAAGAACATAAATATTTACTCTTAAGTGCATAAAGTTATATCTAAGCTTAATACTAAAAGTTTTGGGCTTAATTGCAAATCACATTATGCAATCATAATATAACGTAGTTTTACGCTCATGTTAACAAGAAAAAATTAATAATAATTAGAACCCCACAAGGTGTATGCGTATTTTTCTTCATATTTTCTATAAAATCAGTTCTGACAAAATTATAAGACGAAATAACTTTTATTGACCAGTCAAGTTTTCGTTAATTTTACTCGAAAGTTAGTTTTCTCAAATGCTCTTCAAATAATGTTTTGCTTGTTATACATTATAAAATGTTGATTAGTGCATAGAGTACTTTGAATATTAAAGCATATATATGTAAAATATTATGTGATGTTGAAAATATTCAAAGCTAAAATATATACTTCCTCCGTTTCAAAATTATTATTAGAAGACAAAAATCACACATATTAATAAAAGTAAGACAACTATAATTTTCAATCACACAAATAGAATATTTTCCCACTAAATTTTCTTTTTATTATTTAAAATGAATATTGTACAATTTTTTAAGACATTTTAAAAATGAAATATGGATTATAATTTTGAGACGGAGAGATTAAATATGGGAAGTGATTTGTACACTTTCAATTCTTATTGGGACACTTCAATGTATAATCAGTTAAAGCAGATTATACTTAAAATATAATTATCTGGTGCACACATTGGAGTGTGTTAATAAAAAATGAGAGTTTGCAAATCACTTCTTATTAAATATTCCCTCCGTCATATATTAAATGTCCACTTTGACTTTTTAGAGTCTTTTTTGTTCAACTTTGACCTTAAATTATATTATTTGTGTTACATAATTCTTGATGCAAAATATATGAATGGATTAAGTTTTAATATATTTTTATTGATATAATTTTCATCAAGTATTATATAGCATGAATAAAAATATTCACGGTCAAAGTTTAACAAGAATGATTTAAAAAGGTCAAAGTGGACATTTAATATTGGACGGAGGAAGTATTATCTGATGAAATGTGAATGCATAACAAAGATGCTTCTAGAATTGGTCATTAGCCAATCCTCGTGACAGTCCCTAGCCTGTGGACGATTGCCTGGTCATAAACGGTCCTAATCAATTATATTTGCTTTATGGGCAAATTTTCAGAGAATATTAGCCTATGATGTAATTTTAGGAATATTATTATGTAATCAGATATTTTATCTTACAAAATAGGTAAATGTTATCATGGAACAATAAATAGATGTTTTGTATCTAGCCTGTTTATTGAATTACTGTCTTGAGACAAATGAATTAATGGTAGATTATAATAAAGTTATTATCTAAATCAGATAAGCATTCCATAATTCACTTGTTAGTGCCAAAAGCTGAGGTGGCACATTATTCTTTTTGATTTTTTTGAGAATTTTTAAAACTTATTCGCTTTCATGGTATGGATGCTTGTAAAGCCTTCTTTTTGGCATGCTATTATTAGTTTATTGGAACAATCATAGTTTTGATTATTATATAGTTGTATTATGATCTTAGCCCTCATTTTTCTTGTTTGTTTCTTGGTTATATTGCTTAAAGTTGCCCCAAATTATGGACTTCTTCTTTGGAAAGCAAACTTCATGTTTGTCCAAATGTACCATAAAACTAGCACTTTTTAGACCATATCTCAAAAGAAAAGAGGATCCTCTAGCTGTATATTGCATTATGTTTGTGACAAATTAACAAATACGTCGTAATAATGTTGAATGCACATGAATTTAGTTTTCGTAACTTTAGGCAATGTGTCTTTCTGAAATTTAATCAAGATAAGGATATAAATTAAATTTTCGTCAAATAACAAAATATATTACCCAAGTCATTTGGTCTAGTGGTATCTGAGCTGACTATCAACCTAGAGATTGTAGATTCAAGCATCGTTGGATGTATTTTGATATATATTATGGGATATGTGGTATAGGGTGTGAAAAAAAAAAAAAAAAAAAAAAAAAAAAAAAAAAAAAAAAAAAAAAAAAAAAAAAAAAAAAAAAAAAAAAAAAAAAAAAAAAAA
>LBNU01018576.1:20977-37861 GCA_014162995.1 Artemisia annua | reverse complement strand
GACGGGAGGAATCCAGTGTTTGCCGAAAGGTGTAGAGAGAAGTGAAAAGGTATAGAGAGATGTAAAAGTAAAACTGTAAACTCTGAAGGAACATCCTTTATATAGGGAAGCATCATGAATAGTAAAACGGTTCGCGTCGTGTCAGTAAGGTCAATCCTGCCTCCAACGCCACACGCTCCCCTGACACGCGGCACATCCTTGTACACACCGGACAAACAGAGGCTGACCCATCAAGGATAATGGGCTTGGCCTCGCAGAGTTTAATAGCCCAAACCCAATCACCCGGCCCCGAATGAATTATAATACTCGAAACAAACAACCCGGCATCGGAACGAAGTATACCACGTACGTGCGGTTCGTTCCCTCCGGGAAAGTTGAGTGGTCACGTCACAATCTTGAGAATAATAACATGACACTGGGGGGGGACATGATTGCTGTCTAATAGCCGGACGGTTGCTTAATGATCCGGGACGGAAATATCCCGGACGGCTCTCTGCCGGGCCGACCCGGACAGACGCCGCCTTCAACCCTGATTTCACGGGTCAATGGTCTGCCACGTGGAGGCCTATGCTGACATCAAAGCATGGGACAAGATTGGTGCGCCACACCCTGTTATGTCAGAACAAGTGCCTACTTCTTACTATGCCTATTCCGAACAGTAATCAGGTACCAATTTTGGAGTAGTATAAATTACTTCTCATATTACTCACTTTATTTTAGCAACTTATGCATATTTACACACACACATTTATTACCACCAACCCATACTTACTCTCACACCGGAGCTTGGTCCTGGGTACAAAACCCGGGGCGAGGCTAACGCGTTTATTGTGATCGCAGGTTATAGCCTTGACCAGCCATCGTCCGAAGGACTTCGCAAGGGACTTCGTAAGGTGACAAGGTTTTACACAAACACATACCAACCTAGAGGTTGTAGATTCAAACCTCGCTGGATGCATTTTGAGATATATTATGGGATATGTGGTATAGGGTGTGAAAAAAAACATCGTTATAAAAAAGTAAATTGTCAAACTAGTCTCAATGAATATAGCTTGGCAAAAATGAATGAAATGATGGCCCTAAACTAAATAAGAATTGAAGTATTTGTTGTGTTACATAGAAATGGTGTAAAATTGGTTTGTGTCGCAATGGTACCTTATTTTGTATGAGAAAATTTTCAACTAAATGGTCGTGGGTTCAAATCTTGTATACAATGTTAGTAGAAATTATGAAATAGTTAGTTGTGGTTATTTATTTGTTAAAAGTATGAGTGAAATAAGCAAACTCTTAGTTATAAAGTAGAGGGACTTATATAGCCATTTATTTATAATTTATAACTTTTTGTTTGTTTTGTATTGTTTCTTTCTACAGGGTCTAAAGTGAAAATATGTGAGATACATATCCCTCTTATTTCCTGATCCAAGGTTCATTATCACAGTTTTCCTTGTATGTGTTTTCTCTTTATTCTCTTACATCATCCAGCCTGGTTTTTCATAACTTCTTTGATCATTGTAGCCTGGTTTTAGTTAGTTTGAGAGGTGTAGTGAGGTTAATTTTTGTTAGTTTGTATTTCTTCAATTGCATCCGTTTGAGGACAATCCTTTGTTTGTATGTTGATTGCATTTGTTTAAAAACAATTACTATGATTTAGTTTTCTTAAGAGTAATAAGCATATGTTTTTACCTCATAGTTTTATGATAAAAATGAAATAAAGGTTGTAAGTTCGTAAAATCATTATGATTTAAAACAAGCAGCTAGATAATGGAATGAAAAACTACCACTATCTTGGTTGAAAATGGTTAACTCAAAGTAAAAAATTATTATTCTTTGTATTTAAAGAGTAAGAAAGGGTTCGTTGTTTATGGGTGTTTTAATATATGTTGATGATATTCTTATCACATGTAATTATGTATCAAGAAATTGAGAGTTTCAAAAGGTTTTTAAGTTCAAAATTTATAATAAAAGACCTTGGAACTTTGATATATTTTCTGGGCATGAAGTTTTGGAAAATAAAAATGGTATATGTCTTTTCAAATAAAGTATTGTCTTGAGTTGTTGTGTAAGTATGGTATGCTAGCTTACAAATCATATGCAACTCCTTTGCAGCAAAATGTTGTTTTTTAAATCACAAAGAGTATGATATTGATAAACCTAATATGACTAAGTATAAAAACTTGTGGAAAAACTCATTTACTTGTCTTTTACTAGGCCAAACATTGCTTATGCAATTTATTGTCTTAGTGAGTACATGCATTCTCCATTACAGTCATACTTTACTGCTGCATTAAGAGTTCTGAGGTACTTAAAGCAAGCTCCCAGAACTGGTATACAGTTTAACAAAGGTAGTAAGTTCAATCTGCATGCTTTCTCAGATGCAGACTGTGCTAAGTGTCATGTGTTCAGAAATTCTGTCTTTGGTTGCTGTGTATATATGTGTAGCCATTAGTTTTATGGAAGAGTAAAAAACAAGCAACAATATCCAGATCTTTAGCTGAGGCTGAATAATGGCATCAACTACTTGTGAAATCATTTGAATTTACAATATTCTAAAAGATCTGAAATCTGAAGAATTGTTTCCTCTTGATCTCTATTGTGATATGTTATCATCAAGAATCACTATTCAGGAGGTCGGGGATGCTCGAAATAAAGGTTAAACATGGTAAAATTAGATTAAATAATTGGGGAAGGTGTGTGTGTTTTTCTAGAGAGAGAAAGGGAAAACCACACACACCTCCTTATTACAATGAACATCCACCTCTCCTAGTTGCAACTAGGAGAGTATTTATACTACAAGTCACGTAAACTAAGTCCTATTGACAGAACTAGTCCTTGTGCTTTGCTACTATTGCAATTTCCACATATAACATTATTTTCAAGGCTAACAATCTCTCCCCAAAGTAATGTTATATGGGAATTGCTTACAACGTTCCCTACAAGCACAATTAAGTAAAATACAATACAAAACATAAGCACAGCAGCATTGAGAGTGGTCTTCAAGCACCATAGCTTCACTTATACATCTAAGTCTTCTCGGCTGCCATCACTTTGCTTGTAGAAGAACAATGTGAGCGAATCTAATTAGGGATTAACAGTGGCCAATACAATANTAGTTTTGTTAAGAATAATAAGCATATGTTTTTACCTCATAGTTTTATGATAAAAATGAAATAAAGGTTGTAAGTTCATAAAATCATTGTATGATTTAAAACAAGCAGCTAAACAATGGAATGAAAAACTACCACCGTCTTGGTTGAAAATGGTTAACTCAAAGTAAAAAATTGTTATTCTTTGTATATAAAGAGTAAGAAAGGTTTCGTTGTTTATGGTTTTTTTTTTTTTTTTTTTTTTTTTTTTTTTTTTTTTTTTTTTTTTTTTTTTTTTTTTTTTTTTTTTTTTTTTTTTTTTTTTTTAATATATGTTGATGATATTCTTATCACATGTAATTAAGTATCAAGAAATTGAGAGTTTCAAAAGGTTTTTAATTTCAAAATTTATAATAAAAGACCTTGGAACTTTGATATATTTTCTGGGCATTGAAGTTTTGGAATATAAAAATGGTGTATGTCTTTTCAAATAAAGTATTGTCATGAGTTTTTGTGTAAGCATGTTATGCTAGCTTACAAATCATATGCAACTCCTTTACAACAGAATGTTGTTTTAAAACACGAAGAGTATGATATTTATAAACCTAATATGATTGAGTATCAAAAACTTGTGGGAAAACTCATTTACTTGTCTGTTACTAGGCCAGACATTGCTTATGCAATTTATTGTCTTAGTCAGTACATGCATTCTCCATTACAATCATACTTTACTGATGCATTAAGAGTTATGAGGTACTTAAAGCAAGCTCCCGGAACTGGCATACAATTTAGCAAAGGTAGTAAGTTCAATCTACATGCTTTCTCAGATGCAGACTGTGCTAAGTGTCATGTGTTCAGGAAGTCTGTCTTTGGTTACTCGAAATGTTTGCGAGATCAGGGTCACAATTTGTATCGATTAAACAAATTGTTGGAATTTCCAACGTGATACATTCTTGAAAGGCCGTATATTCTTCGTGCTGATCAACGATGATTACAATATCGGGTAACACTGTCATATATTTAATCCCGCCCAGATATTTTTGCAAATGAGATAATTGTCTTTTCATCATAGCCGCATCTCTTTTCGGAAGACGGTTGAGTCCGCCTGTTTTTTGTTCGGTTTTCAAGTCTCTAAACTTATGAAGTCTCGTTTTTGTAATGGACCAACCCAGGATTCTATTTTATCATCAATCCAGTCCCCGTTCACGTTTTTTCTTTTTCTTGTCAATGAATAGATCTCTTTACTTGTATGACTTAGATGTCTCATATTTCTCGAAAAAGTGATTCGATTGATGGGATTTGGTATGATACTTATGAGTAGTTACCAAAATCTGATTATAGGTTATTAAATGGGAAAATAATCAAAATTATAAATTGGAAAGTCTGTTCCTAAAGGGCCCAACGAATTCCTAATTGGAATGAGCAGATCCTTTTTGATATTTATGGAAGAGTAAAGAACAAGCAACAATATCTAGATCTTTAGCTGAGGCTGAATAATGGCATCAACTACTTGTGAAATCATTTGAATTTACAATATTCTAAAAGATCTGGAAGTTGAATAATTGTTTCCTCTTGATCTCTATTGTGATAGTAGTGCATCTATACATATTGCTGCTAATTCAGTTTTCCATGAGAAAAAAAACACTTTGAAATTAATGTTTATTTGGTAAGAGAGAAAGTTGCATCTGTTATTAAGACTGTAAAGGTGTCTTCTGCACATCAGGTTGCAGATGTGCACCAAAAGATTGAATATTGATCAACATTAAGTGTTTTGTGAAAAACTGGGTTTGGTTAGTATGACAGGTGTAGTGAAGTTGATTGTTGTGAGTGTTTAAGCACGTAAGGAGGTTGGTTAAGTTCAATATTAATGTTGTTTGTTTGTTACCTTTAGTTTTTACATTATTCTATCTTGTTATGTGAATAAAAATAAAAATATGACATGTTATTAACTTGTTTAAGACGTTGATCAGAAAAATAATTAGCTTACATACCATAATGGTAGCACGCATTTTTCCTACCTCTTACCAACCACTACACTTTTACCATTCAGCGTTATTGCATTAATCTTAATGTACACAAAACATTAACCACTTTTTAATTAGCATCTAATTTTTGCTTGCCACAAGCCCACAACCATAACATTCTATTGAAATAAATAGAATATAAAAATAATGCTCATCTAAATGGAGTATCGTTTTGGTTAACCACTTGTTCTACCCCCTTAAACAACTATAAAATCGACTAATCAACGAAAATGACTTGACGTGTATCTAATTATTCGTTAAGAAGATAAAATAAAGAAAATCAAGCCAAATGAAATGTAATTAAACCCGGATTTTGTTATTAGTTATCGAATTAATTTGATTTAAATGTAATTAAATATTTATAACGTGGTTAGTCTCGGGTTTCTAAGCAAAGCTAAGCCAATGTTTTCGCAATTGTAGCTTTATGTTAGGGACTTATAGCTTAACGCAGAAGTTGCATGTTTAATCTTCGTCATCATTTTCTTTTAATTATTATGTTACACGATCTACTCCTCACTTGTTAGTCTTGACTTTTGACACGTAAAACCGATCAGTATGAGACCGCTAATAAATTGATTTTTCGTTATCAGGTGAAGCAGAATAAAAAAAAAAAACAACTTTGTTATCACGTACCTTATTACAACTTAGTTCAAATTTTGTCTCCCTATTTTGAAACTAAACTCAAAGAAAAAAAACTAGAGTTTGAAAGTTATATATTAGTTCTATTGGGCCTAGCAACGTGCAATATGAACATACCCATATAATGATATAAATGATATACGTACGAATTACAATGTTTTGAGTATGATGCTAAAAGATCGAAGTGTAAGTGTGTAACATTAACAAGTATTAAGAAAAGGATCTAACATGCATTAACTTTATAAATTTCATATAAAAAAAATTGTTTAGACCCACTTTAGTTTAGTAAATAAAAGATAGGCTATTTAATCATGAAAAGGTATCTTTATTTCTAGCCATTCACTTCATGCAAAAAAGAAAATTATATACTATGAAAGTGGCATCTCATGCTCTCTATAAGCCATTATCATATCTTTTTGTATATTGTTAGGCACACATCAACCTATCAATGCTTCAGTTCAAGGTTCAATTATATGGGTAGGAACATGTCATATATTTTGGTGTTTATTTATTATACCTAGTTTAAGTTGACTTCACTAACAAATTTCCTAATTTCATCTGAATATTCAACATCTTAATCCACATCAATAATGCTGATAGAAAAACCAGTTTCACGAAATTAATACATGTCATAACTTAAAAAAAATTTGGTCACAAGTCTACGTAAGTCAGACATACCATCGACCATATACACGTACGAAATCAGGACTTTGTTACATCAAGCTAGCGAGATAGTGTTGTATATTTGTATCTGATGTTCCAGTATAGAGACGTGGTATGTGTACCACGATATCATACGAAGATCTTCGCGTTTGCCGCTTAGGGTAGTATGGTAAATTAGTAATGTGATGGTACGATTGGAACGAGTGTTTCTTGCGAGGATATATGGTTTTCTAAATAAATTAGCTGAAAGGGACATTATTGTGCAAGTTCAGCTTCTATTGGAACGTTTTTTAAGTGCTATTACAGAAAATGATGTCGACTTAAAACAAAATATGCCATTCCACATGACTCAGCTCACGTATTTGTTTTTTTGTTTGTAATGTTTTGGTGTCATATAATAGTAACATAATCTTCGTTGAAGGTCTACTTTGTAACATGTTTAGAAATGTACTAGTTTGATAATTTGCGTTTGGAGAAAAGTGCTAATGTGATAACAGTACGTACGTGTGACCTAATTACCCTTTCCAAGTAGTATGTACTTTCTGTTAGATTGACAGTTCTTACAAAATAAAATTGCTAATGTGAAAAGTGTTTTTTTGTATCTTAATGTTCATAAAATTTCATTCAAGTGTACAAAATCAACTTTCCAAATAAGTACGATGAGATTCCATCAATCTAGCAAATTTTTACAAAATTTCATTCAAGTGAAAAATTGTGTAAGAATATTTGGAAAGTAGGTTCTTACAATTTACATGTCATGTTCTTCATCTTAAACTTGAGCTTCGTCGAGCTTAACTGATGACAAACAAGTCTAAAACCATCACAACTTGTTTGCAAATTCCACATTAGCATATGATTATTATATTTAGAAAGCCAAAGAGGAGTACGAATCCAAAACTTTATAAAACTTACACATCTTTAATTTCTTGTATGATAAAAATGTCTCATATAAACCACTTTCGAGAGATATTTTTAGGCAAAAGATTAATAACTACATTACTAAAATTCACGTAATTTACATCTCAATTGTACAAATTCAGCTACAATCTGTATGTTATAAAGTGAAAAGATGCTGGCTTCAATCATTGGAGCAAGTATCGTGGCGACATGGTCTAAAACATTTTGCACAGAGTAATCTTTTCGCTTTAAACGACCCATTCAAACCATCAACAGATCACACGTACAACTTGTTGTGTTGCATAATTGTATGCATCATCTCAACATGTGAAAATTTGAGATAAGTTGATGATATTACTCTTCAGTTTATTAATTCTTCCGTTTCATTATTAAGTGTAACAAAATTTTAGGAAATCTCACTAACTAAACTCTTCACCAATAAAATATTATCACTTTTTATTAAAACCTTTTCTCATTGGTTGAAATAAAAAATAGACACTTATTTTGAGACTTTCTAAAATAGCAATGTGAACACTTATTATTAGACAAAGTTATTGGTATATTGTTGAATTTTATGTCATTCGATTCTTTGAGGGGAAAAAAAAGAAAAAAAAAATAATAATAACAAAATGAACATATGAGTCAAGAGTTGAGATCCATGAAGAACCCATACATGCCATAGAACCTATCAACCAATCATAGCCACTCATTTATATTTTCCACCTTTTTTTTCAAAATAACATATCTTGCAAACGGTAAATCTTCAAGCTACAAAAAAAATACCATCGCGACGAGAATTAAATGATCTTTCTATAGATATGCATTGTTATATACTTTCGACGAATTTTTTTTCCGCCCCAAAAGAATCATATATGATTCGTAAAAATCATATATGATTCGTAAAAAATCATATATGATTCGATTCTTACGAATCATATATGATTCGTGATTCGTAAGAATCATATATGATTCGTAATGATTTGTTAAAATCGAATCATATATGATTCTTACGAATCATATATGATTTTTCTGGGCGAAAAAAATAAAGTTCATCGAAAGTATATAACAATGCATGTCTATAGAAAGATAATTTAATTCTCGTCGCGATGGTATTTTTTTTTGTAGCTTGACGATTTACGGTTTGCGAAATATTTAAGTTTTAAAAAAAGGGTGAAAGTTTATTTTTTTTATTTTGATAAAAAAAATGAGTGGATAGAATTGTTTGATGGGTTCTATGGTAAAAGTTGGATCTATAAAGAGCTTTTGGCTATGAGTCAATTACCATAGAATTAAAAATGTTGACTTGACCCCAACCAGCACACGGCACACCACTCGTGGCCATTTTCACACACGCCCTTTGACTCCTTGCCCGTAACAATTAACATTTTTTTGGGTTTTGTTACACTAAATTTTGTCCCCTGCTCTTTCATTAATCTAAAAAGTCACTAGAACTTTCATTAAATAATCGATGAAAGAATATGACTTACAGGTGTTTGTAATCGAGGCCGTCGTAGTGCAAGCGTTGAATTGCACAGGGCTATCATTTGAGAAGGTCACAAAATTTCATGCGCTTCTATTATATAACGTCTGAAATATGAAGAGCATGACAATGAACACAAGCGTACCTCAACGTTTAACCGGTATATTAATCGACAATACAAAAAGTTATTCAACACTTCCGAAGGTATGAATTAATAAGAGTGTCGATGCAACCTGGAGATCTTTAGCCGCGTTTCATATAGTCGTGTTATTTGTTTGCATCTTTAGATGTTTTATGTACGTACGTAGTCTCTATTTGGAAAATAATATTTTATGCTCTTTGGCATACGTAAGTTGCATACTTGCATGTAATACGCCAAAATACATAACCAAGTTGAATATCTATACAAAATCCATTATATAACTTTCCATCTACTTCATGACTCATGAGCATGGTGAGAGCTCACTTTTAGTTTTTTAAAACATAGATAAAAACCTTACCAAAAATTTTATATTGTTTTCAGTTATGTATTTGAGACCTCACATACGTTTTATAAGCAAGTTAATTGTTGCACTAATATTTAATTTCAATCGGCTTTAGTTTACGGGTGTTATAGTAATGTGATCCCGACTAAAAGAAAGAAACTTTATCGAGCAGTTATATGTATCTTTGGATTATTGTGTGTAGAAGAATCATAATTGTTGAGTCTTTGGCAAAAAGGTGCTTTCAGCGGACGCTTTATTTATTACAATCCAATTAAAAAGTTTCGATTGTATTTCTAGCAGGTTTTTGTAAAAAGAAGCTGATGTGGTTTAGTTAGTTGGAGAATCTGAGGTTATGTTCAAATCTTTTATATAATAAAAGAATTACATCATTTCGGAGTCCAAACTCACTAATCCCTAGTAGCCTATTCACAAGATTTTGGTGAAGCCCTAGATTCAAACACCCACGAATCGCCACCAAACCATGCGAACAACCACCAAAACACCCAAAAACACCACGAATCGCCCCTGGTTAGCTCTGATGCCACTTGTTATCATCAAGAATCACTATTCAGGAGGTCGGGGATGCTCGAAATAAAGGTTAAACATGGTAAAATTAGATTAAAGAATTGGGGAAGGTGTGTGTGTTTTTCTAGAGAGAGAAAGGGAAAACCACACACACCTCCTTATTACAATGAACATCCACCTCTCCTAGTTGCAACTAGGAGAGTATTTATACTACAAGTCACGTAAACTAAGTCCTATTGACAGAACTAGTCCTTGTGCTTTGCTACTATTGCAATTTCCACATATAACATTATTTTCAAGGCTAACATGATAGTAATGCATCTATACATATTGCTGCTAATCCAGTTTTTCATGAGAAAACAAAACACTTTTAAATTAATGTTCATTTGGTAAGAGAGAAAGTTGCATCAGGTGTTATTAAGACTGTAAAGGTGTCTTCTGCACATCAAGTTGCAGATGTGTTCACCAAAGGATTGAATATTGATCAACATTAAGTGTTTTTTGAAAAACTGGGTTTGGTTGGGTTTGGTTAGTATGACAGGTGTAGTGACGTTGATTGTTGTGAGTGTTTAAGCACGCAAGGAGGTTGGTTGAGTTCAATATTAATGTTGTTTGTTTGTTACCTTTAGTTTTTACATTATTCTATCTTGTTATGTGAATGAAAATAAAAATATGACATGTTATTAACTTGTTTAAGACGTTGATCAGAAAAATAATTAGCTTACACACCATAATGGTAGCACGCATTTTTCCTACCTCTTACCAACCACTACACTTTTACCATTCAGCTTTATTGCATTAATGTACACAACATTAGCCATTTTTTAGCTTTATAACCAATTTTTTATTAGCATCTAATTTTTGCTTGCCACAAGCCCACAACCATAACATTCTATTGAAATAAATAGAATATAAAAATAATGCTCTTCGAAATGGAGTATCGTTTTGGTTAACCACTTGTTCTACCCCCTTAAACAACTATAAAATTGACTAATCAAAGAAAATGACTTGACGTGTATCTGATTATTGGTTAAGATGATAAAATATCGAAAATTAAGCTAAATGCATTGTAATTAAACCTGGCTTTTGTTATTAGTTATCGAATTAATTTGATTTAAATGTAATTAAATCTTTATATCGTTATTGGGTCTCAGGGTAGTAACAAAGCTAAGCCAATGTTTTCGCGATTGTAGCTTTATGTTGGGGACTTTTAACGTAGAAGTTGCGCCTTTAGTCTCCTTCCTCATTTTCTTTTAATCATTATGTTACACGATCTACTCCTCACTTGTTAGTCTTGACTCGTGAAACCAATCAGTATGAGACCGCTAATAAATTGATTTTTCATTATCAGGTGAAGCAGAATAAAAAAAAGAAAAAAGAAAAAAACAACTTTGTTATCATATCCCTTATTACTCCATACAACTTAATTCAAATTTTGTCTCCCTATTTTGAAACTAAACTCAAAGAAAAAAACTAGAGTGTGAAAGTTATATGAGCTCTATTGGGCCAGCAACGTGCAATTTGAACATACCCATAGAAATGATATACGTACGAATTACAATGTTTTGAGCATGGTGCTAAAAGATCGAAGTGTAACATTAACAAGTATTAAGAAAATGATTTAACATGTATTAATTACTTTATAAATGTCATATAGAAAATTGTTTAGACCCCAACTTTAGTACAAAAATAGGTTATTTAATCATGAAAAGGTATCTTTATTTCTAGCCATTCACTTCATGCAAAAAAGAAAATTATATATTATGAAAGTGGCATCTCATGCTCTCTATAAGCCATTATCATATCTTTTTGTATATTGTTAGGCACACATCAACCTATCAATGCTTCAGTTCAAGGTTCAATTATATGGGTAGGAACATGTCATATATATTTGGTGTTTATTTTTATACCTAGTTTAAGTTGACTTCACTAACAAATTTCCTAATTTCATCTGAATATTCAACATCTTAATCTACATCAATAATGCTGATAGAAAAACATCTTATCAATAATGCTGATAGAAAAACAAGTTTCACGAAATGCATGTCGTAACTTAAAAAAAAATTGGTCACAAGTCTATGTAAGTCAGACATACCATCGACCATATACACGTACGAAATCAGGACTTTGTTACATCAAGCTAGCGAGATAGTGTTGTATATTTGTATCTGATGTTCCAGTATAGAGACGTGGTATGTGTACCACGATATCATACGAAGATCTTCGCGTTTGCCGCTTAGGGTAGTATGGTAAATTAGTAATGTGATGGTACGATTGGAACGAGTGTTTCTTGCGAGGATATATGGTTTTCTAAATAAATTAGCTGAAAGGGACATTATTGTGCAATTTCAGCTTCTATTGGAACGTTTTTTAAGTGCTATTACAGAAAATGATGTCGACTTAAACAAAATACGCCATTCCACATGACTCAGTTCACGTATTTGTTTTTTTGTTTGTAATGTTTTGGTGTCATATAATAGTAACATAATCTTTGTTGAAGGTCTACTTTGTAATATGTTTAGAAATGTACTAGTTTGATAATTTGCGTTTGGAGAAAAGTGCTAATGTGAAAACAGTACGTACGTGTGACCTAATTACCCTTTCCAAGTAGTATGTACTTTCTGTTAGATTGATAGTTCTTACAAAATAAAATTGCTAATGTGAAAAGTGTTTTTTTGTATCTTAATCTTCATAAAATTTCATTCAAGTGTACAAAATCAACTTTCCAAATAAGTACGATGAGATTCCATCAATCTAGCAAATTTTTACAAAATTTCATTCAAGTGAAAATTTGTGTAAGAATATTTGGAAAGTAGGTTCTTACAATTTACATGTCATGTTCTTCATCTTAAACTTGAGCTTCGTCGAGCTTAACTGATGACAAACAAGTCTAAAACCATCACAACTTGTTTGCAAATTCCACATTAGCATATGATTATTATATTTAGAAAGCCAAAGAGGAGTACGAATCCAAAACTTTATAAAACTTGCACATCTTTAATTTAAATGTCTCATATATATAACCCACTTTCGAGAGATATTTTAGGCAAAAGATTAATAACTACATTACTAAAATTCACGTAATTTACATCTCAGTTGTACAAATTCAGCTACAATCTGTATGTTATAAAGTGAAAAGATGCTGGCTTCAATTATTGGAGCAAGTATCGTGGCGACATGGTCTAAAACGTTTTGCACAGAGTAATCTTTTCTCTTTAAACGACCCACTCAAACCATCAACAGAACACACGTACAACTTGTTGTGTTGCATGATTGTATGCATCATCTCAACATGTGAAAATTTGAGATAAGTTGATGATATTACTCTTCAGTTTATTACTTCTTCCGTCTCATTATTAAGTGTAACAAAGCTTTAAGAAATCTCACTAACTACACTCTTCACTAATCAAATATTATTTCTTTTTATTAAAACATTTTCTCATTGGTTGAAATTCACAATAGACACTTATTTTGAAATTTTCTAAAATAGCAATATGGACACTTATTATTAGACAGTTATTGATATATTGTTGAATTTTATGTCATTCGATTCTTTTAGAGGAAAGAAAAAAGAAAAAAAAAAAAAAAAAAAAAAAAAAAAAAAAAAAAAAAAAAAAAAAAAAAAATGAACATATGAGTCAATTACCATATAATTTAAAATGTTGACTTGACCCAAACACGGCACACCACTCGTGGCCATTTTCACACACGCCCTTTGACTCCTTGCTCGTAACAATGAACGTTTTTGGGTTTTGTTACACTAAATTTTGTCCCCTGCTCTTTCATTAATCTTAAAAGTCACTAGAACTTTCATTAAATAATCGATGAAAGAATATGATTTACGGGTGTTTGTAATCGAGGCCGTCTTTAGAGGAGTGCAAGCGTGAGATTGCACAGGGCTATCATTTGATGAAGGTCACAAAATTTCACGCGCTTTTATTATATAACGTCTGAAATATGAAGAGTATGACAATGAACACAAGCGTACCTCAACGTTTATAACCCGTATATTAATCGACAATACAAAAAATTATTCAACAGTTCCGAAGTTAAGAATTAATAAGAGTGTCGATGCAACCTGGAGATCTTTAGCCGAGTTTCATATAGTCGTGTTATTTGTTTGCATCTTTAGATGTTTTATGTACGTACGTAGTCTCTATTTGGAAAATTATATTTTATGCTCTTTGGCATACGTAAGTTGCATACTTGCATGTAACACGCCAAAACACATAACCAAGTTGAATATCTATACAAAATCCATTATATAACTTTCCATCTACTTCATGACTCATGAGCATGGTGAGAGCTCACTTTTAGTTTTTTAAAACATCGATAAAACCTTTACCAAAAAATTTATATTGTTTTCAGTTATGTATTGGAGACCTCACATACGTTTTATAAGCAAGTTAATTGTTGCACTAATATTTAATTTCAATCGGCTTTAGTTTACGGGTGTTATAGTAATGTGATCCCGACTAAAAGAAAGAAACTTTATCGAGCAGTTATATGTATCTTTGGATTATTGTGTGTAGAAGAATCATAATTGTTGAGTCTTTGGCAAAAAGGTGCTTTCAGCGGATGCTTTATTTATTACAATCCAATTAAAAAGTTTCGATTGTATTTCTAGCAGGTTTTTTAAAAAGAAGCTGATGTGGTTTAGTTAGTTGGAGAATCTGAGGTTATGTTCAAATGAATCAGTATAAGTATTCTTTAACTGTCATACAGCATATGATGTGTGGTTAGTCATAATGTTGTACATTCGTAAACTTAGGGGTGCTTGGTTGGATGTAATGGGCTATAAGGAATTATAAAGATAATGAATAATGAGGTGAGTTATTTTAGAAACTAAGTTTTTCTTGCAAACTGAGGGACAAATCCCTACCATCCATCTAGTTTGATCTAATGGTGGGGATTAACCTAAGATTTAATAGGGCAACCTAAGTCCATGTTTTTTTTCTTGTATTTTTGTCTTTTTTATTTATTCAATTCTTTTCTTCTTTCTTTACTATCCACGTATTTCATTTTTTTTTCCAATTGATGTTTTTTCTTTTTTTTCTTTTTTTTCTCTTTTTTCATTTGTGCATTCTTTACTATTCAAGCTGCTCTTTTTTTTGATTTTTGATTTATTTATTTTTTTTTTACGCTATTTTTTGCCTTTTTTTTAATTCACTTTTTTTTTTTAAAATTCACAAGATTTTTTTCACTTTCTTACGTTTTTATCGGTTTTCATACGTTTTCATCCGTTTTCTTACGTTTTTGTCCGTTTACGCTCGTTTTCATACGTTTTCGCCAATTTTCGTCCGTTTTCATACGTTTTTGTCTGTTTTCATACGTTTTCGTCCGTTTTCATACATTTTTGTCTGTTTTCATACGTTTTCTTCCGTTTTATAACGTTTTTGTCCGTTTTCGCCCGTTTTCATACGTTTTCGCCTGTTTTCTTACATTTTCGCCCGTTTTTGTCCATTTTTGTCTGTTTTCATACGTTTTCGTCTGTTTTCTTACGTTTTTGTCCGTTTTCGTTGGTTTTCATACGTTTTCGCCTGTTTTCATATGTTTTTGTCTATTTTCATACGTTTACATCAGTTTTCTTACGTTTTCGCCCGTTTTCGTCTGTTTTCTTACGTTTTCATACATTTTTGTCCGTTTTCGCACGTTTTCATCCATTTCCTTTCGTTTTCGTCCATTTTTAATACGTTTTCGTCCATTTTCAGACGTGCTTTTACGCTTTCATACGTTTTTGTCCGTTTTCTTACATATTCGTCTGTTTTCATATGTTTTCATTCGTTTTCTTATATTTTTGTTCGTTTTCATTCGTTTCGTCCGTTTTCATCCGTTTTCTTTCATTTTCGACATTTTTCCTACATTTTCGTCCTTTTTCATATGTGTTTTTACATTTTCATACGTTTTCATCTGTTTTCATTCATTTTCGTCTATTTTTAAATGCTTTTGGCCGTTTTCAAACGTTTTTCATACGTTTCTGAATATCATAAGAGATATTATATGATATTCAGAATATCACAAGTGATATTCCGTGATATTCTGAATATCACAAGTGATTTTTTGAATATCACATGTGATATTCTTTGATTTTCTGTATATCACAAGTGATATTCTGAGTACCACAAATGATATTCTTAATATCATAAATGATATTCCGTGATATTCAGAATATCACAAGTGATTTTCTGAATATCACAAGTGATTTTCAACTAATGTTTTGTAAGTGAATATCACAAGTGATATTCTGAATATCACTATAACAAGTGATTTTTTAAGCAAATCACAAGTGATATTCTGAAAATCACAAGTGATATTCAGAAAATCACAAGTGATATTATGAATATCACTTGTAATATTCAGAAACGTAAGAAAACAAACGAAAATGTAAGAAAATGGACGAATAAGTATGAAAACGGACAAAAACATATGAAAGCATAAAAGCACGTATGAAAATGGACAAAAACAATGGATGAAAATAAAGGAAAATGGATGAAAATGGACAAAAACATATGAAAATGAACGAAAACAAACGAAATCGGATGAAAACGTATGAAAATAGACGAAAACGAGCAAAAACGAGCGAAATCGTAAAAACAGACGAAAATAAATGAAAGCATAAAAACACGTCTAAAAACGGACGAAAACATATGTAAAGTGGATGAAAACGGACGAAGACGTATTAAAACGAATGAAAACAAGCGAAAACAATAGAAAACAGGCGAAAACGTATGAAAACGGACGTAGACAGGCAAAAACGTAAGAAAACGAACGAAAACGTAGGAAAATGGACGAAAACGTATAAAAACAGACAAAAACATCAAAAAAATGGACGAAAACATAAAAAAATGGATGAAAACTTATGTAAACGGACAAAAACGTCTGAAAATGGATGAAAACGTATATAAACGTATGAAACGGACGAAAACGTATATAAACGAACGAAAACGTTTGAAAACAGATGATAACGTATAAAAACAGACGAAAACATATGAATACGTTTGAAAAGAGACGAAAACGTCTGACGAAAGTGTATGAAAACGTGTGAAAACGGACAAAAACGTCTGAAAAAGGACGAAAACGTATATAAA
>LBNU01018576.1:0-20393 GCA_014162995.1 Artemisia annua | reverse complement strand
AAAAAAAAAAAAAAAAGTCAAAGAAAAAAGATAGAAGGAAAAAAAACGTGGATAGTGGGAAAAAACAGAAAAAGAAAGAAAAAGAGAAAAACAATGAATAAATAAGAAAAAAGAAAAAGACAAGAAAAAAACATGGACTTAGGTTTGATTTTTAAATCTTAGGTTAATCCCCATCATTAGATCAAACTAGATGGATGGTGGAGATTTGTCCCTCAGTTTGTAGCAAAAAACTGGTTTGCAAAATAACTTTTCTCAATGAATAATAGGGCTTGGTATCATATAATACAATCATCCATTACCCACTTTTGGGTAATGGACCATTACCCAACAAATTGGGTGGTATAACTTTTCATTACCTTTCCCTTTCCCCTACATTATTATTACCTTTCCCTTTTCCATTACTCAATTTGAACCAAGCACACCCTTAATATAATAAAAACAACTCTTCTAAGGCTGGGTGTAATGGTCACCCGACCATCACCTTCATTTCAGCGTCACATCAGCTTTTCAATACATCATTTTACCATCAATCTCTTTTAGAGGCGTAATGGTCACTACCTAACAAAACGCAGAAAAATACCTCGCTTTTAATACATACATACCCAACAATAAACCCCATACACTCACAAACAACAACAACAACAATAATAATAATAATAATAATAATAATAAATAATAATAATAATAATAATAATAATAATAATAATAATAATAATAATAATAATAATAATAATAATAATAATAATAATAATAATAAGGTGGGCCTCCCCTCTTTTCTTTTTTTCTTAGGTGAAGACTATCTCTTGGTCTTGGCACGCCATCTATTCCCTTGTCATGGTTGTTTGCGCGCCAAAACACCTCTTCGCGTGTGGTTTTGTTTACTATAACCTTCAACCCGTCGGGTTTAAAGCGTCCTGGGTCAACCCGGTTTTCGATGTGTATTAATAGTTTCTCTTTTGAACATATGGTTTTCAACATTTCATTTTTAATTTTTTTTCAACATTTTACTTTCTTGACTGTTACTTTTACCATTTTTGTTTTATAGATAGCATAGATCAGTGAACATTAATCAATGTATTATTGGTAAAACAAGAAAACAAGGCTTGTGTTCATATTCTTGTATTTAAATAAATGACCACAAAGTTTTGCCTATGTTTTTTAATTAATGAATGATCGATCATAAAATGAAGTTTTCAGTAAACCACTGATGAATAATTTGTTGAACACTCGGTTTATTTACAGCCTTAGTAGATGCTATTTGCATAAATAATTAGTAGATCTTAACCAAACTATCAACAAATGCTATATTGGTATGACATTTGACCTTCTCACAAGAGATCAATGGTTCAAATCTCACTAGTTATACATTTGATGGCGGTAAAAAAGGGTCAGAAACAGTCACAAATATTTACCGATCAAGTTGTGTACATTTGAGTATAGAAATTTTTTTTTGTTCCATAGGTTCCTGAACACATAAAATTTTATCCGTTCTAGAGTAAATATGTAACTTTTTTCAATCATAATATTTAATACTCCTTTTCAATAAACCGATAAACATTTAAATAACATATTATTACTTTCTTCGTCCTAAAATTGTAGTACACTATTTTTTGGGCGTCTTAAATAATTATCCACTTCTTATTTCAACTAATTAAAAAAAAAAAAAAAAAAGTTAATCCGTGAAGATGCTATTTGCTTGATTGAAAAAGAGTGTAATGACCCTATTTTTTTTTAAACTGTGTGTCTTTACTAATGGACAATAATTTTCCAACTCAAAGAACGTTTTTTATTGCACAAAAAGAACATATTTTATTGCTATAACTTGCTCCAAGTGGTAGAGAGCACGGTATACGACAATTTTTGCACGTCATTGGCATGATTTTGACCAATAGCACACCAATGGCTAGCCATAGAGCACCATCCCATGTTAGCCATTCGTCTCTCGCCAGTGAAACCTGGTGCCATTTTTTTTTATTGAATGAGTGAGTTATGTTTTTGTGGTGTTTTGGCAGGACATATATGCACTAATAACAATTATTGGTTGTTATTGATAACAAGAGTATTTTACTTATTGAAATGTTATTGAGGAGGTGGTATCCTTTACCTAACACTCTCTTATAAGTGGTCTAATACGCAATCTAAAAACCACTTTGCTTGCCGTTTTTTATAATTTATATATATCAACATCAACACACAAACTAAACGGTGGTTCCAAACTTCCAACAATAAACAACCCCCAAAAACAATATGACAATCTCCTCCACAACCACCATCTCCCAAAAACAAAACCAAACATTGATATTCTCGTACGGCACCTTAAAAAAAGGCTTCGCAAACCACAAACTCATGCAAACCCTCATCTCCCAAAAAGACGCAGTTTTCATCGGGAACTACACCACAGACCTCAAACTCCCTCTTGTTCAGGGCCCACACGGCGTCCCTTTCCTCCTCAACCTCCCATGCACGACCTCCTCCCACCGAGTCTCGGGAGAACTCTACTCCGTGACTGACGTAGGACTCCAACGGTTGGACGTGCTTGAAGGTGTGACGTTGGGTCATTACGAGAGGCTGCCTATTGGTTTAAGGCAGGTGGGTGGTGTTGGAAAAGTGGTGGTTATGGCTGAGGCATATTTTGGACATAGGAGCTTTGCTGAGGAGATGTGGAGGAGGAATGGTGAAAAGGGTTTCGAATGTTTTGATCGTGAAGTTGAGAAAGGTTATGTTAGGAGGGATTTGAGGCCTAAGGATCGGAGTTTTCGCGAAATGATTGAGATGTTTTGCGCCGAGGGTTTATGAGGTTTGGGCTTGATTTGTTTTTGTTAAGTAAGCATAGTAGCAGTAGCATTAAGCGGTAGCTGTTTTGTTTTATATTATAGTGATTATATTTTAATGTGTAAAATGAAGTAAGCAGCGTTACTATTTTAATGCTTGTATTAACCGCAACTTTTCAACAAAAATGCTAACTGCTCCAAAATGCTTGCGGCCAAACATACCCTTAGAAACTGAAAACTCTATGCATTAAGCGGTAGCTGTTTTGTTTAATAGAAGTGTTTGTTAAGTTAGCTTGTATGCAGTTGTGCTTTTAATGCTTATATTTGATTGTATTGCTTTATCTTCTTGTATGCTGTCTTATTGAAATATGATCTTTATGCGCTCTCGGGTGGCATTTTTCCATATATATGGCTCTGATGTTTCTAGATGCGTTTTTTTCATTGTACGCTTGTATGTTTTCGCTTGTATATGCTTGCACACACACTTTGCCGGATGTCTTTCTATAATCAGCCCCTTTACCATCGGGTAGGGGACCATCTACATCTCACCTCACCCATACCTCACTCCGGCGAGATTGGGTATTGTTTTTGTTGTTGTGTTTGTATAGGTAGCTGTGATTAAATATTAATGTGTAACATGAAGTAAAAGCAGTGTTAGAATATTAATGCTTGTTTTAACAGTAACTTTTCATAGAAAAAAAATGCTAACTGCTCCAAAATGCTCTGTGCCAAACATACCCAAGAAACTGAAAACTCTATGCATTGTGTTTTGAAAAATTGTATTGCATTCTAACTCGTAGATTGTTTGGGTAAAGTGGAACTGGTTCTGGTTATCTCATTATTTAGGGGTCAAAAATATTCGGGTTTAAAGAAAATGATTTAGGAATAGCTGCAACAAAACTGATTCTGAATATTTGATTATTTCATGTTCGTTTTACTTGTAGATCCTTATATAAATTTCGGCTATAAAGTTTTTAGAACAGTCGATTGTGTGATTATCATGACTTTACACAGCTAAAGCACATCCAAACAGTATCTCGTGCAGGCTTTTTTATTGCTGATTTCTGGTTTTGATAATTTTACTCAGACATAGTTACTGTTATCTGGCTGATATGGTTAACTATTAAATGTCTGTTTTGACAGTGTGTGGAAGAAGCAGCTGAAGTTGCTATGTGGCCTGGTCTGAATAAATTTTTCATTCAAGCTTCAGCATGGATGACATTGTTCTGTGAATCTTAACGAGTCGCAGCCAGATTGCAGTGTAAGTATATATCTAAGGATGAGTGTGCTTCAGCATTGATTTGTGTTTATTAATTGTAATCTTGATGATGGCATGTTCTGTTGTCCAAACTCGTGATTATGTATCAATTTACCAGAATCATATTCTGATTTTGTGGTTTCTGATCCATTTTAAGATATCATGATCACATGTATACATTTATCAACAATGACTATAAGTTTATTATCGATTGCCCTTTACTTATTACACACGATATGTAACTTTAATGAACATAATGGATTACAATCAAGCAGTATATACTTACAATAAGGGGCACAAATAGCGGCTAAACACAAACTATATATGCTTTCTATATGGCAATCACAATATTTATTGACTTTCTATAGCATTCAGAAGAAGTTTGCATCTTCTTTTGTGACGGTTAAGCATATGCAACCTTCACGGTGTTTGTTTTATCTAGCACAGAAATGCAACTTTCACCATACTCGCATAATATTTTTGCTCCTGCAAAGGTATCCACTATTTGTTGCACGGTTGTCTCACTGCAACACCATATTGAATTACTGCTGGTTCGTGTATTAAAGAACTTAACTTTGAGAGTTTGTGTACAGACGTAAAACACAGGTGCAGCCACTGCCACCACATTTTGCGTATGGCTTACCGACCTTAGATGGCTCAGTTTTGGTGATGGCGCATGTCCATCCTTCTGGGCGCTTGTAGTTTGTGTTGTTACTGGTGTTGCACAAGTGAAAAAGGTATCGGTAAAATAGTAAGTAATATACAACATGTTCCAAGTATAGACCCGGCTAAGTAACTAAATAGTGGATGTTGCAAAACGGGCAGGTTGGGTGACGGGTCAGACCCAGGCTTTACGGGTCTGGTTAACATTCTTTGGTCAGTTTTCTATCATTAAGTAGTCCAATAAACATGGATATGTAAACTATTTAACTACAATGATAATCTACCTTTTCTAGTATATGTTGCAACTTGTAAACATCAAACATACATCCTTGATTTCTGGGCGACTTGTGACCCAATTAATTTCTTTGTGTTTCAGGTTAAAAAAATTATAGAACTTGTTTGACCATATGTATTAGCATTAAACCATAACCCAAATTGACACATTTCTAAGTGAGTGACTCGAAAGTGTCCCTTCTATTTATTAGGATGTGCCTAGCAAACTTGATGGTTCTTTCTAGATAAAATGACCTTGGCCTAGAAGGCTTTCGGCAGATGATATCCCATAAGTATTAAAACATGAATTCATGTGACAGTCCTATGATGATTAAGAACTGAAACAGAGACAAGAAACGAGTTAGAGAACAATCGTAAGTTTGAAAAGCTTTAACGAACAAGGAATACACAGGAGAGGGTTGGCTTACACCGGGACTCCATAGCTGATCTACTTTTTGTTTCAAGTTGTCTATTACTACGTCTTATGCTATTTATCCACACTTAGCTTTAAGTGGGGAAATGTTGTCCATTTCAATGATTATCTTGTGAAATAATGTCTTTTAGGCCGGGTATAATGGTCACCCGACCACCACATCCATCTCAGTGTCACATCAACTTTTTAACACTCCGCCTTTAGAGATGCATTGGCCACCACCTAACCAAACACATAAAAATACCTCACTTTAATACAACCATAACCCACAATATACTCTACAAACACCCACTAACAAAACCTTTTTCCTTCTTTTCCTTATTTTTCTTAGGTGAAGCCGACCACCTAACCAACCCCAATTCCACCCTTTCGCACGCCAAGGTGTCACCTCCGTCATGGTCTCCACGTGTGGTGGATGACCACCATAATGCCTAGTCTTAGTTATTCTCTGGTTTTGTGACTATTATTATCTAACGTGTAATCACTTCCTAGACCCCTCAGACCAACACTTCGGCAGACTCTTGGTCTGGTGAATGAATTGGTCCTCTATATGGCACAGTATTTTGGCTGGTTTGTATTAAGTTCTAGCATTATAACGGGCCTCAAACTTATTTCTTGGATTAAAAAGTGGGCTGGTTGGTGTTTAGGTCCAGGTTTATGTGTTAGTCGTGTGTAAGAGAGCCAAAACAAGGACCTAGGGGTTGCTTATATAGTAACCAATCTTGTCCTCCAAGCTATTGTCTCCACCTCCTCAACTTTCACAAGTCGACAACCAACCCCCTCCTAAAACCTTCCTATGGCCGGCCAAGGGAGAAGGAGGACGAGGGTTTGGTGTTTCCGACACTTTCGTCCCTTTCTTTCATTTAACGACTCTTAGTTTACAATGTCCAACAGTTAAACTAACGGTCGTTAAAACATTTTGTGAAACATATTATATATTCAATAAATATACACAACATATATATATTTATATACACAACATATATTTATTAAATACATAATAAACGTGTTCTTCGTGTATACGTGTGTGCCCCGATAGGTCACGTATTTCTTAGCTGTATAAATGACTGCGTTTAACGAGCACAAACCAACAGAGACCTACTATGACTGAAGTGGCAGCCAAGTTGCAGCAAATTAGGATTTCCGGAGAAGAAAATACTACGCTGTCATTGGATGGATCTAATTACTCGTCGCTATCAATTGTCAATGAGAAGGAGATGATTGAGGAGGTCAAGAACAATGAATCAGTTAAATAGGTTTATTTTATAGCATGAATTCAACAAATGATAGAAATAATTTACTCAATCAGACGGAGGATCAGTGGTTAAGTACATCGAGTTCCCCTTCATCCAATGGTTTACATTGTTCTAGTTCAAGGATGTAAAATAATAGTCATTGTTATGGTTATATACCTTAGGCAACGTTCAAGGTATGTAAGTAGAGTTTGATCATTTTGTGACGTTAAATGGTAAATTTTGGAGCTTGAGATTAACTTTGTTTATACACTAGTTATAATACCCGCGCACGCGCGGGTTTTTTTTTAAAATTTTTTGAATGATATATTTTTATTTATTAAAAAACAAATAATTTAATCTTTAAATTTGTTTTGTTGATATACTACATAAGTAGAAGATAAACACAAAAGATAAAGATAAGATTCAACTAACGATAGGATTAAACTTTTTAAATGATTATTTTTAATAATAAAAAATTATAATAAATTTGTTTTGTTGATATACTACATAAGTTGAAGATAAAAACAAAAGATAAAAGATAAGATGCAACTAATGATATGATTGAACTTTTTAAATTATTATCTTTAATAATAAAAAATTATAATTAAAATCCTAATAAAAAAATTGTTACTATAAAAAGTATGGTTCCATTTTTTTGAACTGAAAAATTCCCAATAGGGGTTTTGTTTTATTATATAAAAGATGCGTCAAATAACTTTTAAGAATGTAAGAATTGAAGAAAATTATGTACTTGCACTTCAATCAACTATGGATCACGAACCGTTAAATTGCAATATCGAATACTGTTATAATTCCAAAGATGGACGAAGTAACTATTACCTAATGTAGAAGTGAAGTTCCTTGCCTCGGTGTAGGCTTAATATCTTCACCTCGGGTTTTTACAATTTACTTGCACAAACTTTGAAATTTATCAATATAGAGTTAGCACATGATCAACGTAGTGACATTAGAGCTTGCATCAAATTTCAAATAAACAAGTCACTTATCTTATAAAGACTTTAATAATAAAGATTCAAACTCTAATGTCACCTATAGGAAGGTTCCACGAATGATTAGATAAACAAGTCACTTAATAACAACGTGGCGACTTAAAAATAAGGAAAATGCTACATTCACTCACAAATCTCACACAAAACATCCACATACTGAGGTGTCAGCCACAGATTGGTGGGATGAGATATTCTTCTCTCTCATCCCACCAATCAGTTGCTGACACCTCAGCGTGTGAATATTTTGTATGAGATTTGTGAGTGGATGTAGCATCCCTCTAAAAATAAACAAGTCAACAAGTTACAAAGACTTTAATAATAGAGATCTCGAAATGATAAGATAAAAGCACTTTTTAGTTTTCTGTGTGGGTAGCTGTGCATTAATATAATTAACAATACTCAAAGCATCCACTATGTTAAACCTGTATAAAGGTTTATAATTTTATTATGACATTAATTTATAAACCTTTTTGTCTTTAAACCTATGTTTACTATATAAACCTCATAAAGCTTTATAAATATCATATATAATCCAAATGCAAAAGGTTTGATATTCTAAAGTCTAAACCTATTCATTCTAGTTTAGACCTATTTATAAACCTATCTTCACTATGGTTTACAAGTGCTTAGACCTCTTCATCATTATATAAATTTTTTTGTAAACTACTGTAGTGATATTGACTATGTTTTCATCAATGTTGATAAGATAAATAATTCCAGTAGCAAATTATTAGTCCATATTCCATGAAAAAAGAGATCCTCAATATCTATATTGCATTATCTTCTGTCTTGGATCTGTATAATCACTCATAATTTTGTTGGCACGTATGGAGTTCCATCTCTCAAATTCACCAACTGTTGCAGCCATCTGTTTTGTTATTGTAATAGCTTTCCTGCTACAAATCTTGAACAAAAAGAGGGTAAACAGATTAAAGAACAACGCACCGCCTAGAGCAAAAGGTGCATGGCCTATAATCGGACACTTTCACCTTTTTGGAGGATCTAAACCACCTCAGCATGTTTTAGGTGGCTTGGCAGACAAATATGGCCCTATCTTCACCATCAAGCTTGGTTTTCACCAAGCTTTGGTGGTGAGTAGCAAGGAGATAGTTAAAGAGTGTTATACCACAAATGATAAGGTGTTTGCAAGTCGACCCAAATCAAAGGCAGTCGAGATCATGGGCTATAACTATGCCTTGTTTGGTCTCGCCCCATATGGAGATTACTGGCGACAAATGCGCAAGATCATAACGCTTGAGGTTCTCTCTCAGCGAAGAGTTGAGATGCTTGGACATGTTCGAGTATCAGAACTTAAAGCCTCTATGAAAGATATTTATGAGCTTTGGGTAAAGAACAAAGAGAGTGAAGGTTCAGATATGGTGAAGGTGGATATGACACAATGGTTTGGGAATTTGGTACTAAATGTTGTAGTTAGGGTCATTTCAGGAAAAAGGTTTGTAATCAATGATGAGGAAGGGGTCCAATTTCAAAATGCGGTAAGGAAATTCTTTGAGTTATTGGGTGCCCCTGTGGCATCAGATTTCATTCCATTTACAGATCGTTTTGACTTGGGAGGATATGAGAAGGAAATGAAGTTAGCAGGGGAAGAAGTGGACAACATCTTTGTAGGATGGTTAAAGGAGCACAAGAGAGACAAAGGATTGGAGAAGCAACATGAAGTCAACCAAGTATTTATCGATGTACTGTATACCATTCTCCAAGGGGCCTCCCCGGAGGACTTCCCTGGTTTTGATCATGATACTATCATCAAAGCATCGTGTCTGGTAATGTCCAAATTTTTTGATTAGCTGAAGATATTTACGCACGTCCCCAGTGTGACTTGAACCCACGATATATGATTGTAGAATTAGAAGTGAACATTGGGGCCATTAGAGCAATTAAGGCTTAATGGTGATATAGTTAAATTTGATCAATATTACAATTAGCTAATCATTATTTGCTGAATTTTACATCTTACAAGTTCTGAAAATATTTTGTCCAGCATATATAATTAATTCCTTGATCTCACAAACCCGTTTGGTCATTGGTTGAAACAATGATCAGCTTGTAGCAAATTCTTTTTTTCAATGTGATAAGATAAGATAAGATAATATTGAGATAAACAAATCTTGAAAACACATGTGAAAGATTGAAAAATGCAACTAGATGATTGATGTGCAAAGATACAACATTGACACTACTTGTTACTAGCTTGTAAACTACGCATACATGTAAGACAACTTGGACTTCATACCGACAGTGAAACTTCAATGCCGAGAAAAAAACTTTTTCTTCAGATTCATTTTAAGCTTGCATACCTTTTCACCCCAATATATAAGTTTAGGAGGCGATGAGATTACTTCATACGGGTGATCATTTGTTCCTAATTTGTAGGTGGTGGTGTTTTAGTGTAGGTTCATTCTCTAGTTGTTATGTGCTTTGACTTGTGGGGCTTGGGTGATGGGTTGGGTTTGGGTTGCCGACTGCTTTTGAAGGCTATTTAATTGTATGGTTCTGAAAATACTTTTCACAGATCTGGAGTTTGTTTGGCACACCAGCATGGTTGATTGCTTCTGATCTAAAACTATTTGTTGCTGATAAGGGAAGGAAAAAAATAAAAAATAAAAAATAAAATAACTATTAGCATGTTGCTTATGTTCTAATCCAATAACACTTGGTGCTATTTTCATCTTGCAGGCACTTATAAGTGCAGGCTGGGATACGACATTTGGGACATTAACGTGGGCGTTATCTTTGCTTCTCAACAACCCAAAAGCGCTAAAAGCTGCCCAAGATGAAATTGATGTACATGTAGGAAGGGAGAGACCGGTGGACGAGTCAGACTTGAAAAACTTAGTCTACCTTGAAGCCGTCATAAAAGAAACATTGCGTGTATACCCTGCAGCTCCTCTAGCCCTTCCTCATGAGGCCTTGGAGGATTGTGTTGTGAGTGGCTACAACATCCCCAAAGGCACGCGTTTGTTAGTAAATCTTTGGAAATTGCATCGTGATCCAAATGTTTGGCCAGATCCCGAGGAATTTAAGCCAGAAAGATTCATGACAATTCAAAAGGATATTGATGTCAAAGGAAAACATTTTGAATTGCTCCCATTTGGAAGTGGTAGAAGAATTTGCCCAGGTATTTTCTTTTCACTGCAGGCTTTGCGTTTAACATTAGCTACTTTGATGCAACAGTTCATGCTAGAAAAACCATCTCATGAACCAATTGATATGAGTGAGAGCCCAGGTCTAACTACAAGCAAAGCGACCCCACTTGAAGTCCTTCTTGCACCTCGTTTATCCATCGATATGTATCCCATTGGTGCATGATATATCAGCTTCTAATCCTAGAGTGGTAAAGTTATATGATGCATATAATTCATATCGTTGTAAATAACATCTTGGATGGGTTCATCTCCCCCTTGTTTCCCCCCACTCTCAAACTTTTCAAGAAATAAATTGTAATGTTATGATTTGCTATTTTATATTATCAAGCTTGAATATATTGTTTAATATCTACATCAAATTAATTCAGTATTTTTATTGCAGGCTATTAAACTGAATAGTACCTACTGACAAATAAATACAATACATAGCAATAATAAAGTAAATGATTATAGTACACAACATTCCCAAATTCCCTCGACATAAAATTTCGCATTATACATCATTAGCTTTAATTATACACTTGCTCTCTTCACGGACTTGAGAGCAACACCAGCGAGCGCAGAGTCACTGATCTCGACTTCAAAGGTGTCATATCTCCGAAAAAGTTCAATGACAAACAACCTTGTTATCAACACAGCAAAGTCTTTTACAGCACATTGCTTATTACCAATCGGCGTATTCTCCGTTTTTGGTCCATTTGATCACAAAACGCACTTTAGCAAGGCCTCTCCGTCCCCTACAAATCGATCAGGGACAAATTGCTCAGGTTTGTCAAATGCTTTAAGGTCTTTGGTTGCAAAAGGTTGGAACCCAAATTGTTGTTTAACAGCTCCCAGTTGGGTATTGATAATCAATAGCAGACAATATACCAATGAATGGGTACCGGATATCACTTGGAATCGTGTCATCACTTTTCAAAGTAAACTATTCGACCCCTGAATGTTTGTTAATGAATTATGCACAAATCAATAACCCTTGCGCATCCAAGTGTTCAAGTGTTTTGTCTCACTTCATGCAGATGTTATAGTCTCTATTTATAGTAGAGATTACTCAAACCTAGTCAATGGACTTATGAGTGATTAACGACCCATTAATCATAACATAATTAGCCTCCATAATTGTATGGATTTAGTGGTTACACGACCAATTAATCGTGGTCATTAATGCAGTTATAACCGCCACTTGAATAGGTCAAAGCCGTTACAAGTTAGTTATGATTCAGTCCACAGCTTGTTGTCATACTCGCTGATGAGCTTGTCTCTGAGAGGGTTGCTCCCTGAGTGTTCTCACTAAGAGGTTCACTCCCTGAGAGAAAGAATGTATTGGCAAGAGGTTAGTACCAAATGACAAGAGTGGGGTATAAATAGGCAAGACCCCAAAAATCCAGACGCGACTGGCGCGTTGGGGAAGCGCTGGCGCGTCACCAACACGCCGGGTCAGATCAACCACACCTCATTTAGCCAAGGTTTATAATGTTAATCATCTTCGTTACACATGCCATCTAACAACAATCTACTTGGCGATTCTACAAGACCCACACTCGGGAATACTTACCCTTCTACAGATCACCTCTTGACTTTATTACTAGATATATAGTCCTTAAGGCTTAATCACATGATCACTGTCCATGTTCCATTATAAAGAATTAAAGATTGTATGCATGCAAAATGATAGTGACTAAAACGTTGTAGTTCCATTATATAAAAGTATATTTACCATACATTAATAAATAGAATTGATAATAGACTGTTGAATATACCCTGCTAATAGAAACATCATTGTTGATTTGGTGACTAAAGTGCTTTAACCCTACTTTCGCAAAATATCTTCTTGATAAGTTGCTTCCACGAATTTTTAGTACTGCCACCTACTGTTATACTTTTTTTACAACCTGTAGATAAAACCTCCCCGGAGACATTGAGAATACCACTCTCATCTATGTCAAAGCAAAGCTTGACAGTTTGAGTGACTACTGGGATGATATCGAGCACGAATGAGCCAAGTAAGTGGTTTTCTGTGGTTTTAAAACTTTCACCCTCGTATACATTAATTGCCATAAGGCTTACTGGTTTGTCATATTCTGTAAGTAAAAAGACTTCCTTGATGGTGGGTATTGGTGTGTTCCTTGGAAGGACAACACACATATCATCTTCATCGATCCCGTAACCAAGAGAGATAGGAGTGACATCTTGCACGAGTTCATTACCTTTACCACCTAAGTTTGCAGCCAAAACAGATGAACCATAAGCAACACATTCGTCCGGGTTAATGCTCTTGCAAAGTGGTTTCCCGTCGAAGAATTCCATCAGCATTTGTTGCACCTTGGGAATCAATGTTGACCCACCAACAATAACTACACCATCGACATTTTTCTTGTCCATTTTCCCATCCCTCAAACAAATCTTCACATGTTCAATGCACTCCTTAAAGTAACTGGCATTTAGCTCTTCAAATTCTTCCCTGCTAAATCCAATCGATAAATCAAGTCCCCTGTAACGGATCTCAATGAATGTTCGAGTTGCTAAGGATAGATCCCTCTTTGCTTTTTCACAGGCAACTTTTAGTCTCATCATTGCTTTTGCGCTCTTTGTCACGTCTCTCCTTTCTTTTTTCTTAAATTCTCGTACACAATGGTTCACCATCAACTTGTCAAAAACTTCACCACCCAAATGAGGGTCACCGCTCGAGGCTTTAACACTAATGGCCCCAGCCTTGTTCAAATTAACAAGCGACACGCTGAATGTTCTTCCACCCATATCAAAGACGACAACATTTTTCTCTTTGGGACAATATAAATCTAGACTCTTATCTAAACCATAGGCAATTGCTGCTGATGTTGGCTCATCGATCAAGCGCATAACATTGAGGCCGGCCAGTGCACTAGCATCCTTGGTTAATTTTCGTTGCTCGTCACTAAAATAGACAGGAACAGTAAGTACTACATGTGTGACTATTTTTCCAAGGTATGCTTCAGCAGCCTCTTTTAAATCTCGAAGAATCATAGAATATATATCTTCACATGAAAATCCTATTCTCCATGATTTAAGTTCAAATTTAAGCATTGAATTTTCCGCATCTCCATGAGTCCCCATAAAAGGCCATAACTCAATGTTCTTCTGCACTCTACCATCATTGAATCCGATTCCCATTAAACGTTTAAGATCTGAAAGTTAGAAAAGAGTTCATCAAGTAAAAAAGAAGCTGGCATAGATATACTACGAGTANAAGGTTTATAATGTTAATCATCTTCGTTACACATGCCATCTAACAACAATCTACTTGGCGATTCTACAAGTCCCACACTCGGGAATACTTACCCTTCTACAGATCACCTCTTGACTTTATTACTAGATATATAGTCCTTAAGGCTTAATCACATGATCACTGTCCATGTTCCATTATAAAGAATTAAAGATTGTATGCATGCAAAATGATAGTGACTAAAACGTTGTAGTTCCATTATATAAAAGTATATTTACCATACATTAATAAATAGAATTGATAATAGACTGTTGAATATACCCTGCTAATAGAAACATCATTGTTGATTTGGTGACTAAAGTGCTTTAACCCTACTTTCGCAAAATATCTTCTTGATAAGTTGCTTCCACGAATTTTTAGTACTGCCACCTACTGTTATACTTTTTTTACAACCTGTAGATAAAACCTCCCCGGAGACACTGAGAATACCACTCTCATCTATGTCAAAGCAAAGCTTGACAGTTTGAGTGACTACTGGGATGATATCGAGCACGAATGAGCCAAGTAAGTGGTTTTCTGTGGTTTTAAAACTTTCACCCTCGTATACATTAATTGCCATAAGGCTTACTGGTTTGTCATATTCTGTAAGTAAAAAGACTTCCTTGATGGTGGGTATTGGTGTGTTCCTTGGAAGGACAACACACATATCATCTTCATCGATCCCGTAACCAAGAGAGATAGGAGTGACATCTTGCACGAGTTCATTACCTTTACCACCTAAGTTTGCAGCCAAAACAGATGAACCATAAGCAACACATTCGTCCGGGTTAATGCTCTTGCAAAGTGGTTTCCCGTCGAAGAATTCCATCAGCATTTGTTGCACCTTGGGAATCAATGTTGACCCACCAACAATAACTACACCATCGACATTTTTCTTGTCCATTTTCCCATCCCTCAAACAAATCTTCACATGTTCAATGCACTCCTTAAAGTAACTGGCATTTAGCTCTTCAAATTCTTCCCTGCTAAATCCAATCGATAAATCAAGTCCCCTGTAACGGATCTCAATGAATGTTCGAGTTGCTAAGGATAGATCCCTCTTTGCTTTTTCACAGGCAACTTTTAGTCTCATCATTGCTTTTGCGCTCTTTGTCACGTCTCTCCTTTCTTTTTTCTTAAATTCTCGTACACAATGGTTCACCATCAACTTGTCAAAAACTTCACCACCCAAATGAGGGTCACCGCTCGAGGCTTTAACACTAATGGCCCCAGCCTTGTTCAAATTAACAAGCGACACGCTGAATGTTCTTCCACCCATATCAAAGACGACAACATTTTTCTCTTTGGGACAATATAAATCTAGACTCTTATCTAAACCATAGGCAATTGCTGCTGATGTTGGCTCATCGATCAAGCGCATAACATTGAGGCCGGCCAGTGCACTAGCATCCTTGGTTAATTTTCGTTGCTCGTCACTAAAATAGACAGGAACAGTAAGTACTACATGTGTGACTATTTTTCCAAGGTATGCTTCAGCAGCCTCTTTTAAATCTCGAAGAATCATAGAATATATATCTTCACATGAAAATCCTATTCTCCATGATTTAAGTTCAAATTTAAGCATTGAATTTTCCGCATCTCCATGAGTCCCCATAAAAGGCCATAACTCAGTGTTCTTCTGCACTCTACCATCATTGAATCCGATTCCCATTAAACGTTTAAGATCTGAAAGTCAGAAAAGAGTTCATCAAGTAAAAAAGAAGCTGGCATAGATATACTACGAGTATATAATCTGCTAACACAAGTTAAAATAGGAAAACTCATTGTCCAACAATGATGACATTCTTTTATTCTCACAAATGTATTAATTAGTCCGTATATTGTTTTCATCCACTAATCAATAGTCCAATTAACATATTCAAGACAATATTAAAACAAGGTAAGTCCATGATTCCTTTTTTACTACAAGAGGAATACTTATATGTTAGTACATAAAATCTAAGTAACTTAGGTTTTTTTTTTTGAACAAGTAGTAACTTAGGTTATATGTATCTTATCGGGATTATATTTTAATCATATAGATTCATACTAATACATAACAAGACTACTAAAGTAGCAATTATGCATACTAAAGTAGATCAGCAGAAAACTAAAGATTAGAAAGTTCAACAAATAAGAGTACATGTATACTAAAATGGAGGGTTGTTAATCAGATGAGCTTACCAAATACGTTGTTTTTAGGGTTCGTCAAGCTTAGAAATTTTTTTGCGGCTTCACCTGTCAAGAGTTCTGCGCCATCCCATGCAACGCATGATGGAGTATTCTTGTTACCTTGTTTATTAGGAATGATCTCAACACGGTTGTGCTTATCAGACCATGCAGCCACACGAGAGTATGTTGTTCCAATATTAATACCCACCGCAGTTCCTATAACTCTTTTCGAATATCTGTAAGGTTGTGGTTTTTCGAGTCTTTCGGAGGACTCTCTCTTTTCAGGGTGCATCTTTTGGTACTTATAAAACCCTCTTGGTATCTTAAAAAGTATAATATGATGATGTATGTGTAGCACGACTGAGATGATACAAATATTCGAAAATATTATGGTTTTGATGAGGTCTGATTGATCTTTTTATATGCGATCCAGCGAGTGTTTGGAGATATTGAGGATCCATTATATTGTACTCCGTATAAGCGTATAATTATTAAACTAACGTCCTAATCGAACTCAAACTCCAATAAAAATTTGGCTAAACTCAAACTCCAATAAAATATGACTAGAAATTGAAATATTGTTAACATGCCTGTGATGTCAACCCCGTATGTAGGAAAAAATTCGAGAGGGGTAATTTTTTTTTATTTATTATTTTTTTTTACAGCATATCAAATGTAGAGTTAAGGAAAAAAAAGGTTGGCACCGGCAAAATTAAGTGAATGCTTTAAATTATTAGCTTGTCCAAAAAAAGTGCCCCCTTAGCTCCGCCTCTGCCTCTAACCCGTAATCTTCACCCGTGAAATGTAACATTTGCACGCATGTTATTGAAAGTTTTAAAATCAAAATTAGGTGAATAATAACTTACGACATATTGAATATATGCACAAAATTTGTTAATACATGCAAAAATAAGAACAAAATTTATTTTTGTGATCAAATATGCACGAACTTGATTTGAGAATTGAACTATTAAATATACGTATTTGATACTTTGATGATTGATATTATTCTTCTTCTCTTGAACTCAAATGGACGATTAGTATATTGTGTTTTTAATATGTTTAGGACTGTTAAATATTTAAACTAGTTATAAACTATTAAGCTCATTTTTGAAAACTTAATAGGTTTTTAAAAAAGAGTAAAGTTAATTTCCTAATTTACCCTCCTTAATACCCCTATTAATAGTACTAATAAATGAAATACACAAAAAAATTAATTATGATCGTTATTTAATTTTCATGTGCCAAGTATAGACCCAGCCAGTGGCGGACCAGGATTGAGGTTATCGGGTGCATTTCATAAAATAAAACAAAAATTCTTAACATAAATTTTTTGAGACCATGTTCATTTTCAAAAAATCATTGCTTTTAACACACTTTTACACTACGTGGGAATGTGGGATATATTCATGGGGCTCCCGTGCACCCCCGGGAGCCCCTCTGTCCGTCCCTGGACCCGACCTAATAACTAATTAGTGGAGGTGGCAAACCGATGGGTTGGATAATGAGTCAAAACTGGTTTTACGGGTACGTTGGACTGGAAAACACTATTTTGTCCGCTTATATCAATAACTAGGCGAGTACCTATGCATAACAACGGGATTTTATTGCGTGAAAAAAATTATACTTGTGAATTTTGGGTATTCATTTTCATCAACTATAAACTAACATAATAATATTTAAAAAAAAAATGTTGTAATGTAGTGTCTTATATAGTAGAGTTTGTGGAGATTTTTTTATAAAATATTAATGTTAGGAGTAAATAAAAAAAATAATAAAAAAAAATAACAAAAAAATATTTTTTTTTTATTTTTTTTATAAACAAACCCATTAAAAAATGTTGTCAAAAGTTGTCATGCATTATTTAAATTTTTTTTGGTGGGAACATAGTTAATGAAAATATTTTATTAAGGTAACATTGTTTAATTTTGAATGTGGGAAATTATGTTTTAGGACATTTTGGGATTAAACATTACTATTTTTAAGTTTTTTAAGTTTTTAAAAAAATCATTCGTGCTTTATATGTAGTATAGATTAATCACGTAAATATATAAGAGCTATAAAACTACCTGTTAGAATTTTAAGATCATACACTTCTTATTATTTATTTATCATATGTAAAACATTTGTATTATCTAGTTTTTAGGTTTATAGCAGGCCTGTAAATGGGCTGCTCGAATAAGGGTCTGGGCCAAAGGCCAATAGACGAAAACAGTTATAAGTTAGTTAGGTTTGTTTGTTATCTTTGGCAGTTATGTTTGTTAAAGAGTCATGATGGTTCACCATGAAACATTACACCTTTTCATCATACGTGTTCGAAGTATATATATAGGATCTTATGTAATTCATTTGTAATCAATTCCAGTAAATACATTACTTATATATTGTGTCAAATACGTTTTATCTTGTTTATATTTTGCTGCATAATCCATTCGAATAAACACTAAACCTTTCTGTCAAAACCAAAACATGGTTAACACAAACTCTTTCTTGGAGAACTAGTGGTCGAATCACAAACATGAAGAAGACCCATATAATAAGTGGTATCAGAGCGAAAGTCTTGGGAAACCTCTAAGAAAGAAGATGCAGCAAGGATTCTTACAACGACAATTGAAAAGGGAGAACGAAAAGCAACTGGGCAAGTGCATTAGGCAAATTATACACGATTGCAAAGATATGTTAAAGAAGAAACTCGAAGAAATAGAATCATACAATTCCACTCTTACCCAAAAAAAATACAGGAAACATAAATGTTTCAAGTGTAGGCAAAAGGGACATATCTCAAAGACATGTCCAATGAACCTTGATGATAAACCAGAAACTTTGAACCAAAATCCAAACCCAACACAGAACGATACAATTGAAACCCTAAAAACGCCAAAACCAACTGTTGATTTGAAGTACCGCGAGTTTATCCACTTCTCAACACGTTGCATGCTAAAAGGGACGGATCAAGGACATTGGGATGACATCTGGTACATCAGTAACCACATAGATAAGCACTTATTTTCCAATCTTAGTTCTTTTCGCAACATAAAAGAAGATTTCGTTGTTACTAAGTTAAAAGATCAAATGAAATTTTTATTTACTTATGGAATTGGGGAAGTCATCATAAAAGATGATAGTCAAGGATTGTTAATACCAGGAGTTTTCTATGCTCCTGAAGTTACCCTTAATATCCTCTCAATCGAATTACTTGAAAAACAAGGGTTCGAAATAGTCTATGAAGGAGACAGATGTATGTTGGGCTAATGTCTGACCGAGCTAATGGACAGATAAACCGAACTAAGCATGTGGGACGAGTTACAAGAATAGTCTAATTAGGATTCCTTATTTTTAGCTTTAAGATAAGGATTATCTTATTTAATTAGACTTGTAGTAGGATTAGGAAAGCCTGTTCTATTCCCTATATAAACACAGCCGAGCACCTGGTTTGTGTATGTANTATCTCGAGTCAGAAATTAGGGGGGTGAATGTTGGGCTAATGTCTGACCGAGCTAATGGACAGATAAACCGAACCAAGCATGTGGGACGAGTTACAAGAATAGTCTAATTAGGATTCCTTATTTTTAGCTTTAAGATAAGGATTTTCTTATTTAATTAGAATTGTATTAGGATTAGGAGAGCTCATTCTTAAGTCCTATATAAACAACCCAACGAGCTTGTGTTGGGTGTACCATTCAATATCAGTTTTTGTGAGCTTTATACTTTTCTGATTAATACTAGCGAGCGTATTCTAGTATCTAGTTTTCTGCTTTGTGTTTCTGTCGTGTGCTTGTTTGATTCAATCAGTTTGTGTTTCTCTATCTCGAGTCAGAAATTAGGGGGGTGAATGTTGGGCTAATGTCTGACCGAGCTAATGGACAGATAAACCGAACCAAGCATGTGGGACGAGTTACAAGAATAGTCTAATTAGGATTCCTTATTTTTAGCTTTAAGATAAGGATTATCTTATTTAATTAGACTTGTAGTAGGATTAGGAAAGCCTGTTCTATTCCCTATATAAACACAGCCGAGCACCTGGTTTGTGTATGTATTCCAATATCAGTTTTTGTAAGCAAATACTTTTCTGATTAATTAGAAAGCTTGTTCTAGTTATTCTCGTGGTGTTTTTGTTCCAGTTCTGTCGAGTTTTGTGTTGGGTCGAATCAGATTCAGGTCTTGAATGTA
>LBNU01018575.1:10321-20999 GCA_014162995.1 Artemisia annua | reverse complement strand
GTTGATTTGGAGGACGTGGTGTTGCGTTTTGTGTAATGCATTAACTCACATCTCTTGAGTGTTTTGTTGATGGGAGGGTTTGGTTGGGTTGTGTGTAATTGTTAGTTGACGGGAAAGTCGTTGAATAGCTGGTCCAAATTCTATCCTTTTGATTGAATAGGTGGGTGGTTTTATCATGGGTTCTTGACCTTCCACGCTTTTCGACCTCAGCTTCCTGATTCTAGGATTTCCATGCTAACTGATCAACGCTTAGGGGTTTCGATGGTGCTGGCACGCGTGGATTAATCTGTGGAGTTGGAAATGGATATGTGATGTGGGAAGTGGTTAATTGGTGTTTTGGCGTGATTTTTGTTGTAGACTTGGGTTTTTCAGAATCGTGTGTGCAATCCAACCTTTTCGCTTGGGACGCTATCGTTGAGGAGATGTTGACAAGAGGGTGGCCTTATGCTGTTTTATATCGATTAGATGGTCATATGGGTTCAGGGTCTCAGGGCTTGTAAATATTGAGGGATTTAGGTATTGGGGTTTGGGGCGTTTTGGTGTCGTGGGTTTGAGGCAGCTCTATCAGTGGTGAGGTAATAGTTGGTTTGATGTAATTGTTCAGATTCAGCACTGACATCGCTTCAGTACTGCTGATTGTCAGTGACGTCAAAGTATCATATCTTTCGGGTAGGGTTTTGTTGTTCTCGTGACGCTTGTGGTTGTGTCGTGGGGTTTTGGGTTTGGTTGGGTTGGTTGCTCGGAGGCTGAGTACAGGTTGTTTTTGATGCGCGGCTTTTCTGTGCGCTTGTTCTCCTCCCTGTGCTGCCTTGTAGAGGGCTGGTAGGTGTATAGATATTGGCCTGACTTGTATCAGGCATCAATGATCTTCTGTGTCATACAATTAGGGCATTTGCCTTCAGGACTTTGGGTTTTTTCAAGTCAGTCCTTTGACTTTGGCGATTCATTCTCTTGGTTGCAAAGAATGTGCCGCCAGGCAGAAATTTTATGATATGGTAGGGCATGCGGTTGTAGTTAGGATTTGTCACGCGAAGTGTGATTCCTCTGTCTTTATTTTACTCTTCTTTTTGGTACTAAGGGATTTGTACTATGTTGGATAGAGTGGTTCGCCATTAGTTCTCTTGTGGGGTGGGGGTGTTTTTTCTTGGTCCAAGCTTTCTATGATTCTTTTTCTTTCTAGTTTTCTTGAGAGCTGTTTTTTTTTGACTAAGTTTCAGTATTTTTGGAATTTGAGTGTTAACATTTTTTCAAGCTTAGCTTGTTTATGGAGTAAAAACAAGGTAATAGTTCATCCTTACAGGGCTATTTTTTAATGGTCAAATGTGTTTTGGTTTTTTGTTAGGAAGCTTTTGAAAACAATCTGGTTTTGAATTGAGATGAATGAGGCAGATTTGTTAGCCTTGCTGCTTGCAGAACATATCCTGGTATCTCAGGAACAGATTAAGTATTATGGTTTTCTAGATTATATGGACTCGCAGATCACGTGTCATTTATGTGCATTCAGAGATTAAGGAGTATAGAGGGGTGCTTTTTGTATTGTTTCAGTTGGTGATGCTGGTTGATATCGCATTCGTCATTCTATTGTGCGGGGGTTTGTACCTAGGGTTTGCATAGCATTGTATGTCATCTTTTGTGAGTCGCGATCAGTGCAGCTGTCACGGTTGAATCTTTATTCATTTCTTTCTGATGGACACTTGCTTCCTCAGTCGTTAATGTGGGATAGGTTTCAGCATAACAAGGCCCCGGGTTGTTTTGTTGTTTCTGTTAGGCGGTTTGCGTAACGGGTTGGAGTTGAGCATACATTGAGAGAGTGGGTTGAGGTTAATGGCAGGACTTCGTAAGAAGGGGCAAGTTGTGGGTGCTTTGGTTGCTTGTGTTCTATTTATTCTTTGTTTGCTTTCTTAAAGGGTCTTTTTGAGGATGTATTCTCGAACTTATGGTTTGTGAGGATGATTAGGATGACTGAAACATTTTGGGTTGAAAATTTGCAGTTTCTGAGGTGTGACTTTCCTGAAAACTTGTATGATGGTTCTGAAAGTGTTTTTGAGAAACAATCTTTAGCAATTAAGATTGCCTCTTTGGTTACACATTTTTTTGTTTGTGAAATTCACATTAATCGATTGTTTTGTTTTTGTGGTTTGCATTAGAAAGGAGCTTTTGTTTTTTCCTTTGTTGATAAAAGTTTAGAGTGTGAGCAGAAAGAGTGCGTCTTTGTGTGGAAATTCTATTTTGCAAATCATTGTAAATACTCTCACTAGATGGTGCTTTTTCTAGGTTTTTCAGGCTCATCAGGCTCTGAGTTTTCGCGTGGGTTGGGTACATTCTTGCACAATTTACCTTGGTATAAATGTTAGGGAAGAGCAGTTGATATGGTTAAATGCAGTCAGTTGGTCTTCTTTTTCATTTCTGAGCTTTATCTGGTCTCAGGTAGATGCTGTTTCCTTGGGAGATGTAAGGATTATCCTAATAGAGGTATTTTCTAAAGATTTTTCTGGAATAGCTTTCAAGAGAGATTATTTGAAGGTGTTATTGATAGTATTTCTCTATCACCTTTTGAGTTAGAAGATTTTAACCATTTCTCGGGGGATTTGACTGTTGACAAAACCAATCATTTTTGGGGCGAATTGTTGTTTTACGTGTTAGACAAGGTGACACCATCTTGTTGGTGGCGGGTTTTTCAGTTTAGGTAGAGAGTTGGTCTTATAGCTGGTGAGTAATTATTTGGTTTTCTGTAGAGTCTGTTTCTCGGAGTGTCTTTATGGCTGGGCTGAGAAGTGAGATTTTTAGACTGGCTAGTTTTTCAGGTCCATGATACCCTGTGTTCTTTGGTGGTATTCGTGAGGGGCCTTCATGAGCATAATATATTTAACGTTGAATAGTCAGGTCGCCAAGTCTGCTTGCAGTAGGGCAAGTTTATTATTGTATGATTTTCTCATTAGGATCGTCAGGAGACATTTGAGTATGGTTATTATGAGGTGCTTTGGGGTTAGATGTTGGGGTCTGGAATGGTTATGACCGATCCTCTTCCTCTTCTGATTCTATATAGTCCACTGGACCTTCATTTTTGGGGTTTTTAGGTTTCTAAACCGGTTTTTCAGTATCTGTTTTTTGGGATAGGATGGATGCCTTTCTTCTTCTTTATTTAGGGTTAATGTAATAAGGTTCCACTCCGTTCAAATATTGTCGGAAAGGTATGGCGGTTAGTGTTTTATCGCTTCCTTCATTTGTTAAATTTACCGACTTATCAGAGTCCGTGGAGTCAGTAGCTCGAGGGTGTTGTTTAGGTAGGTTCCTCACCTTTTTATCGAACTAGTTGGGGTATATCATTATCTGGGCCATTTTTGGGAGATCGTTTTGTTGTTTTTTTTATGGGCCCGTGGTGTAGGCATCTCTGTGGTTGTAGGAAAGTTTATGAGGAGTCTAGGATGGCGGCTGTTATATCCGCTTGTTTGGGTCCCTGGTGGTTTACTTGAGTTAAGGTTAACTATGAGAGTTGGTTAGATGAGACTCGTGGCATTATGGCATAGGGGGTGGTTAAGTGTAGATGTGTTTTTTCTTTGGATAAAAACAATAGATATTTAAGATTGGGTTTAAACGTAAGAATCAAAACATCCAAGGGGTAGTATTTTGACTCCGTTGTTAGAGGATGTCTCTTATTAGTTTGGTGCTTTAAGTGAATCGAAGAATTAAGTGTATCAAAGGTGGTTTTGCGGAACTCGGACACTTTGGATTGGAGAGTATGGTACATGTATTGGGGTTTGTTCTCCTCAGGTATAGAGAATGAGATGGATTGCGCGGTTAGATAGCTTTAAATAGTGTTATTATTAGAAGGTACAATCGAGCTATATCGAGTACAAGTAATGATTCTTTGGAGGGAAAGGGTTTTGGTGAATGTCTAGCATTAATTGCACAAACTTAACCTTTTCTGCCTCTTTTATGATCTATCTTTAGGGTGACATCTCATAGGGTATTATTGGATACATATCTATTGGTTTCATTGGATGGGGAGGAGTTCTAGAAAGAATTAATATCTTTAGAAAGATCTCATTGTTTCACTTTTGAATGGCAAGACCAGTTGATTTTTGGGTTAGGATGAAGACAGGTTTGAACTCTTTGTTTTTAAGGATTGAAGGGTTTGGTTATTGTGAGGCTCCAGTAGATATAATTTAGGTGAAGTTTTGGATTTTATTGAAGGTTTTAGGAGTGAGGGAGGCTCGATTCAGAGAATATGGCACTTATTTGGGACATTGTTCAGATACTTTCCCTCTCTCACGCGAGATGATGTTGTCCCTGCTCTATATAGTTCTGTGCAGGATTCTCTGTCAGCTGGTGTTCTTCAGTCTTGCATATGTTGGTGTTAGGTGAGACTTGGGGGATTCAGTGAGCTAGTTAGTGGCATCGGGCTTACCTGAAGGTTTCATCGGTTCTTCCGTCTTTGTGCTTAGATTTTGCCTTCCTGAGAGTGCAGCTTTCACTTGATATGGTTTATGTACGGTTTTCATTCGTTATTGGTCTGTTGTTCTATAACATGTCGGCCTGTGAATGGGTATGGGTCCGGGGTTGCACTGAATTGACTCGTTTCTCATCATTCAGTGACTTGTTATGTTTAAGGGAAATTCAACACTTAGGTGATTTTATGTTCAAATCCTAGTTATTAGGCTAGTGGATAGCTGTGTTGCTTTCGCCTTGTTTTGGGTTTTTTTTCTTTGATTTTGGGGTGAGATGCCTAATCACGTGTACGTTAGGTTTCACTACTCCCCTTAGCTTAGATTCTTTTACGGTTGTTTGAGTTTAGTTGTTTTGGTACGAATTGCGTTGTGTTTAGGGGTTTGTATTCCTTATAACCGCGTTTTGGCTGGTACATTAAGAAGTTTGTTTATTTGTGTACACTTGATGTGGCCAAAATATGTGTGACGATATCTTGGGATAGGGTGTGCGGGTTTTCTCACACACGTTTTTTGTTCAATGTTGTGTGTAATCTTAAGGTCTTGCGGGACCATCCTTGGTATGGTGGCATGTGGTTCTACATTGTTGGAGTTCGTGGCCGGTTGAGTTCCAGTCGGAAAAAAGAGAGTGAGCCAAGACGTTCGTATATTTTGGTGTTGTGATCAAATGTAGGCTCAAATCTTTGGCAGTTTTGTTGGTTTTAGTATTTATCAGGTGATAAAACACTTTATAGTCACATTCAATATGTTTTTTGAGAGTAACTATTGGTTTCGTCTTGTGGCACATTAGAATAAGGATATATTATTTTTATATGTGACATTTGAGATGATTTATCATAGTAAATGTGTTTATGTGTGACTATTTCCCGTCTGTGGCCACATGAATATAATAAATGTGACGTTTGTGATGATTTGTCACACAAAATGGGATTTTTTTTTTTTGAGTTTAGTCACATACAATTTAAAAAAAAAAAAAAAAAAAAAAAAAAAAAAAAAAAAAAAAAAAGTGGCCAAAAGTGTGAATAAGTGTGACCATATGCTGTTTAGAAGTGAAGAAATGTGTATTCTTGTGTGACTAATTGTTCATCCAAGTGGCATTGAATTTTATGTTTGTGTGGCCTTTTGTAATATTTAGTCACAAAAAGCATCTTTGTTTTGGGTATTTAGTCACATACAATTAAGCATCAAGTGGCCAAAAATGTTAATAAGTGTGACCATATGTTGCTTAAAGTGAAGAAATGTATATTTTGTGTGACTATTGATCATCTAATGGCCACATTAATTTTATGTTTGTGTGGCCTTTTGTAATATTTAGTCACACAAAGCATCTTTGTTTTGGGTATTTAGTCACATACAATTAAGCATCAAGTGGCCAAAAGTGTTAATAAGTGTGACCATGTGCTTTTTAAAATGAAAAAATGTGTATTTTGTGTGACTATTGATCATCCAATGGCCACATGAATATTATGTTTGTGTGGCCTTTTGTAATATTTAGTCACACAACGAATTAAGCAAACAGTGACCAAAAGTGTTAATAAGTGTGACTATATGCATCTTTTATTCGCATTTAAAAAATCAATATATATCAAAACAATTCAAATATATATCAAAACAAATTCAAATACAATAAAATTGGAATGTATATAACTGAACCAAATATAAAATTGGACATCCTTTCATATACCAAGGAGTCCTAGTCGGATTACAATAGTTTCCTAAGTATCTATAATCTTTTCCATAAGCAACTAGCAACTTCGAGCGGTCTTAATCTCTGAGCAGTACCAACTTTCACTAGCAGTAGTAACTGTTGTACTAGCAGTAGTAAATACTAGGCACATTTTCTTTGAAGTTCATGAGCAGCACTAAATCCATCTAAGCAATATTAACACAAACATGAGCAGCAGTAATTCAAACAACATTGATGCGTGGTTTTGTAACCTTACAACAGGTTTTACCTCTCGAGGGATCTCAAGAGGCTTACAACCCCACCAGGCAGTGTACCTGACCGATGTAGTATAGGATAGTGGTAAGTACGGGGGATTGATCATTCTCTCACATGGAATAGTGTTCGTTAGGATAGAAAAGCTAATCTAATAGGTCTAAAGGTAGAAGGAAGATTCTTTTTGTATTTTTTATATTTTTTAGAAAGCAAGTAAAATCTCGGTTTTTAGAGGAAGGGCGGAATTAGTTGCTAGTCAACTAACCCAAGTTTACTACTTATGCAAATTAAAATAAATAAATATCTAAACTATTGTGGTTGTGAAAACAATATGGAGAAAATTGTGTTTACTTAGATTTCATTACTCCCTAACTATCTTTTACCGGTTAATTATATGTGGTGTTACTTGTGTGGATGAAGGGTGTATTCCTAATAACTCATGGAGTGGCATACATATCTCTCCAATTCTATGAGCTCTTATCTCGCCCTATGCCATGCACGGCACAACCATAGGGGTTGTAAACAGTGGCTCATGCGTTAAATACTACCTTAATAGCCTAGTATGCCTCGACTACATGTTTCCCAAGACGTTCAAGCACGTTACCATAAAGGAGGTTGGCCAGTTTTCTTGAGCCTAACATCGATGAAACAATCATCCCAACAAACAACAACACACACCAATCAACCAATAATTAATAGTTAGGTTTCATTAGATCTAAGCAAACACTAGAGAATTTAGCTACTCATGTTAATTGAAAGACAAGCAAGATAGATAGACAACCAACACATAGACATATTGATTGAATTAAAGTGAAGACTTATCTTTAATTAAGCACTAGGGTTCCAAGGGTTGGAAACCCTAAAAGTCACAGAAAATTCGTCTTTAGGGTTTGCCCTAAAAGTTCTCCACAAAGTTCCACACATAATGAATGAAAATTAGAAAACTATATATAGATTTTACACTCTGACGGCGTCAGGTTATAAGGGCTGACGCCGTCAGCTCGCCGCCATTAGGTTTCTCGGATGGCCTAGATCCACTTCTGACGCCGTCACCTTATAAAACCTTCTGGGCCGTCACTCTTTAACTTTACTCCTGACGGCCTACTTTTCCTAACACCTGACGGCGTCAGGTGTTAAATCCAAAATTTCCTCTGGCCCGTCATTTGATAATTGGTTTCCACTCTTTTGTCAAGGCTTTCTGACGGCGTCACCTTGTGACTTCTGACGCCGTCAGGTTGTAAATCTTCATCTTTTGAGACTTTGTCGTTTTCTTCACTTTTATGCTCCAAAAACGTCCGAATATGCATGTTTTCCAGAATTCCTCTCAAAAGTACCTAAAATGACAAAAGGAACGATTTAGGGCAATATTTGATCACATTTATACGAATTAGGGCTTAAATGACCCCCTAAAAGCGTAACACTTTTCGTCTCATCAAATACCCTTACACTTGGGATTTGCTTGTCCTCAAGCAAATGAGCTTTTATTCCAATCAAAATATGAGTTAGGGGTCATTTAACACGAATATAAAAGTAATTACAACAAATAGTTATTAGACCCTAATCATAACAAGCACGGAAATCATACACTAGCACCTCACAAATAGTGTTTGGATTCTCACATCTCTCAAATGTCATAAAGTTTATATCTCATAAATGGAAACGGAAAATAACACTCACTACCTGTCATAGCAAATAGATTACCATAGGCTTGGGAAAGGATCAATTACTCCTCCACTAGGCGTAAGCACCTAAGATAAACTATCAAAGAGGGCTTTATAAAGGGTTGTAACGTAAGGTGTAGGGATATGATAACACGGTTTGGTTGGAATAAAGGGTATTTTAGTGGTGGCGAGTTAATTATCATGATCAAATACATGCACTCTACATCGTTGCTTAAGTCAAGACTCGACTCAATCTTAGTCTAAAAATGAAATAACAAAAACTAAAAAGGAACATAAAAGGAAACGGGATGGTAGTCCGTATGTTTTTCTTCTTTCTTTTTCATATTTTTTTGTATTTTTCTTGATTTTTCGATTTTTTTTTCATACACTCTTGCCCTACCATCCAAAATAATACATCATAGGGGATTTGCATTCCCCTTACACTTGAATCTTTACATAACTTTACAATCACTATTCTAATGACTCGAATTAAGATAATCGAAAAACTTGGAGTACTTTTAAAATATTTAGCACGTATGGGGGTAATAATGTTGTTCTTCCCCATTACTTCATTACACTAGTACTTTACCCATGAGTCCCAATCGTCCCAAAACAATATGTACAAGGATATGACTTAACTTAGCAACCATGTAATTGACCGGATAATTAACTAAGGGTTTAACAAATGTTTTCACAATAATGCACCAAAGGTGGGTGCATACAAGGTAGGCTAAGGCGATTTGGGTGTACATTTAGTGGGGTGTAAACAAATTCTCACTTTGAGTAAGATGCTCAAAGGTCGAAACGAAAGGATAGGCTCGGAGGGGTGTACTAGGGGTATCGTGTACCAAAAATGGATACAACGCAAAGGGTGTGGGAGAATTACTTGACCAATGAAGTCAATGTAATTATAACAAATATACGGGTGTAAAACAATGGGTTAATCCTAATGCCTCTTATCATGTAGTAAATCTTAACTACACGAATGTAGTCTCACTTGTGGATTTGAGATGGTCCTAACGCAAGTTCTAGAATCTAAATACTACCGGTACTCACATCATAGCACCAAAGATGGATGCTTTTCCTACCAATTCTAGGGGCGAACCTCACATATTTGGGGTGGAAAATTTTTTAGTGGTACGGTTTTGTGCTAGTCATACAATTTCCTATCCATGAGACGCTCATTAAGATCAAGGTTTCACTTCTAAATGTTGTAAAAAATTTTAAATTGGCGCTAAAATTGCCCTAACAAATATTTCTCTTGGTTTTATTACAAATTTACTATCAAACAAAGCAAAACATCAAGCGTAAGTATATTCTCAACGGTGCTTTCATTTACCCCCCTTACACTTAAACCGAACATTGTCCCCAATGTTCAAATAAAAGACGTAAAAGTAAATAAGATGAAAGAATGAAATCAAATACTCCCCTGAATCGTTTGTTGTGGATAGTGATGTAACATGGTTAGATCTTCTTCCAAGATAGACGAACGTTCAAAGCTTCCCTTCCAAAATAATAAACGTCTTCTTGTCCAAAATAACCTGTTAACCTGAAAAAGATAAAGGCCAACCTCGCGTAAAATCGGCGGTAAAATCTACATAATAAGATATAATGCTTGTGGAATGAATATTTTGCAGAATTCCTGGAGATTATAAGTTAAAGAATTGACAAAACTTTTTAGGTTTCCGGAAAAATACAAAACTTTCAAAAATTGCAGAAAATTATAACCTGACGCCGTCAGGTGTTAACCCTGACGCCGTCAGAAAGTTCTGACAGAATTCTCATGTTAAGTTTCCAGGAAAAATTCTGGAAAAAACTAGATCTTACTTCCTGGAATTCCTGCAAAAATTGATTATGACTCGATACAAGCATTTGACTCAAACAAGTACTAATATGTATGCTAATTTCATTGTTATGATTCATGTTCATTCGTTCTTTATAAACCGATTTGGATTTCCCTTACACTTATCTTTTGCAAAATACCTTTATATGTAGTTAAGACGAAGTTAAAAACAAAATAAAGCATTTTCACAATTTAGTTTGAAGCATGAATCAATAATCAAGAAATATAACTTACATACGGAAACAAATAAACACACGAAAACACACAAAACATGGGTTGCCTCCCAAGTAGCACTTTTCTTTATTTACGAGTCTTGTAGCTAGACTCAAAGTCACCCTATCCGACATAGGTGAGTTCCGCATCGAGGATATCCTTAGGGTTGATTTTCGTTGGAAGTTTCCTATCGGTGCGTTTAGTGAAGTATGACCTCTCAAAATTCTCTCCATCCGGGTCATATAAAGTTATCTTAATGTGCCACGATCCATCTCCTTCCTTAGGTGGCTTTTTCCAATCCCATTTGCGCTTATCACCTTCGCTTTTCCACTTATTCATGGCTAGGTTGATTGGCAAAACTCCTAGGAAGTCGGTCATCTTTCTAAAAACTAGGGGATCTTCAAAGGTATCTAGTTCGGTGTCCCTAGCTAAAAGTTGTTCTACCGTTTGTGTTCGGTTTACAAATTCTTCTTCTAGGTAGAATGGGCGTTGGGGTCCTATTAAGTCTCCATCTATCCATGGTCCGTATCTAGAGGTCTTCCTATCGGGGGGTTCCTCAATGGTGTCATAGGCATGT
>LBNU01018574.1:6074-17678 GCA_014162995.1 Artemisia annua | reverse complement strand
TTTTTAGGAAAACAGTTAGGATTTGCAGTTTATGATTTAAAGTTATGTTGGTTTGGTGTTATCCTAGAAACGACACAATGCTTTGACTCACAGATTCATGTCGTTTGTAAACCTACTATATATTGAATTTGGTCGAATATTTTGAAGTTAAGTGTTCTATATACTTAACTCTTGTTATATTTTAGCTTTGTCGTAAACTTTAACGAGAAGCAAGGGAACGACAGATCCAGGACAGACGACGCAACCATGGTATTAGCGACTAAACGTTTGTCATTGAGACTAAGTGTCTTGGCAAAAGGCCTGTGATAGGATACCAACAGTGGATATCAGAGCAACATGTTCTGATTCTTGGAGAAGCCACTCATCACAAGAATACACTCCCAATACCTTACCCTTCAAAGAGAAAATCACAAATACACACAAAATGGCCAAGGAAACAAAAAGTTTATCACCAGGGAAGAAACCCCAGTATTTTAAAAAGTGAAAGTGGAGGGAAGTGGCAATATAAAAATTTCCTCAAAAGCAAACAACATGTCCAAGTCAAAACAATAGAAAAGGGGAGACTAGCAGATTTGCCTAAAAAAAGAGAGAAGGCACGTTTGCTTTGTGTGCAGAAAAGAAGGGACATTTCTTTTGGAAATGGTACGAGAAGAAGGAAACACACAAGAACACAAAGATATAGAACCAATGGATACCATACAAGTCGAATCACCACACAAGGAAACTGTTTTCCAGTATGAACGCAGCAAACTGCTACAGTGTCTCAACAGATTATAGGTTCAGGATCAGACACAGGGAATTGGGATGAAATGATGGTATGTTAGCAGTGCATATAGAAGCACATGACACGCAGGAAGGAACCTTGTTCAAGAGACACTAATGCAAAGGTTTCAAGGGAAGGTTACTGAAGAACACAGAAAAAGTTCATTGTGCATATGTGTAGGGGAAGTGATTGTGGATACAGACAGAGCGAAGGGTTGGATGGTTCCTAAACATGTCGGTTGAGGTAACTCCTGAAATCACATTGAACATTCTCAGTTTAGAGGCAAATGGGAAGAGCAGGGGTTATTTTTGTAATTTGAAGCGCAACAGGTGTAAAGATTTGGTACATGTTGATCCCATGTATGATGAAAAGGCTGCAATGCACAACACAGTTGTAGGAGAAAGTGACAGCAATTTGATTGGAGAGTCAACACATCAATTCTACGATGAATACTTCAAATCTTTGGACCTGATGATGCTTGCCTTATGGTAAAAGCTATTGGGGAGAACTTGAGAATGGAGAAGGACTTGGATTCATGACTGATGTTACTCAGAATACATTAGCATGAATGGAACACTGTATTTCCCAGGTAAACAACTATCAAAGGGTTTATTGCATTTCTTGATTTGATTTGGAATAGATAGGTTGTTTACTGCCAACTGGGAAAGTATGAAAGGAAGTTTATGGATTTGATTTGACATGGGTTCTGACAAGAGTTTTTTGACAAGAAATATGGGGTGGAATATACCACCAACTGGTTGGGGTTAATCAAAATAGATTTTAATGGCTTTGTACAAGGTTTGTTGATGCACTGGGTGCATACATGAATGTATCATTGAATGGAAACTGCGCACCAATTAACTAAGTACTAGGTCTGTCATATGAGCATCAAAGACAGTTCAAGGAAAATATACAAGGAGTATATTGGAATGGAAATTGTACTTTATGGAAGGAGGTAAGAGAGTGCAGGGCGTGAACCAGAAAAGGTGGCTATCATGAGTGGAATGGAGCACACAGATGGATGCAATGCGTGATGCCAAGTGAGCACAGAAAGATGCACAGGTCGGCTTGAAGCACACAAGGACCCAATACAAGAGGATGAATGGGTGAATCTCCCAGAAAGAAAGTTTAGAAGAAGGATGATGCTATGCAGCAGTAGGAGGCTGCCAAAAGGGAAACAGACTTGAAGAAAGCTCAGCAGTAGTTGATGAATTTCATCATCACTTACTTGAATTATTGAACCATGAAGATCAAGTTGAGATTCAAGCATTTAAGGAGGGAGAATTGATGACGAATTTGTAATGCTAAAATGCCTAGTTAGTAGCAGACATATATCTATGTTTATTGTTTAAGTTATGGGGTCAAAATGGCTAATATGTATGGGTCGAGTTCCTTAACCCAAACAAGCCCTTTAGGAAAAACAGTTAGGATTGGCAGTTTATCGATTTACAGTTATGTTGGTTTGGTAGTTACCTAGAAACGAACAATGCTTTGACTCACAGTCATGTCGTTGGTAAATATTATATATGTAATTGGTCGAATATTTGAAGTTAATTTCATATATATAACCTCTTGTTATTATTTTCTTTGGTCTAAACTTAAACCAAAACACAATCACACAGGACACAACCAAGCGTTTACACTAAACGTTTCATTGAGACTAAGTCTGGCAAAAGGCTGTGACTAGATACCAACTATATACTATTGCTCTTTCAATAGGTTTTACTCCCACATATCTGTTTTACATAAGCAGATTAATCAAACACCATAACTATTCTGCTCTTAATATCAAACCATCTCAATCACACATTTAAAAATCAAAACTCTAACTAAATACACAATCTTTATGACTACGAAACTACTTATATCACTAAAATCACCCCTTATTATCAATCACATAAGCATCATTCAAAACACTAATATAAATCAAAATTTAACTATTAAACACAATCTTCAATAACTAACAAACTACTTAAACCTTGTTCATCATTTTTTGAAAATTGGTATATATATATATATTAAAAAAAAAAAAAAAAAAAAGATGATTATAACAGCATTTTCTTGGAAATAAAGGGAGGGTTTTGGTTATGAATTTGGTGATGGTTTAAGTTGATTTTTCGGCCGTTTTGATGAGGGTTGAATTTCAATTTTGTATGTGAAATGAATTGGAAAATTATGAAGTGAAGTGTTTTTTGATCAAATCTAGTGGTGTTGAACAAAGAAATTAAATGAAATAAAGAAATTAAAGTTTTTCTTTTTTTTTTTTTTTTTTAATTTAATTTTTTTAAATTTGATTTAGGATAATTTCTCTGCTTGTTGTTACCTAGAGAATATAGAAAAGTAAAGGTGTGGTTCATGTCGGCTTTTAGTTGATGAATCAAGAGTCTTGTATGCCATAATTAGTAAACAAGGTGGTTGCCCCCGCCGCGATGCGGCGGGTTCGAGCTCGTTTTTCATGGTCGTTGTAGGATTTTGTTCTAACGTTGTGTTCTCGAGATCCATTTATTGGAGAAAGGAAAAGAAAATTAAAGAAAATGAAAAGTTTTGTGTTCTCGACATTTTTTTTATAGGGAATAAAGGAAGAGAAGTGGAAGGTAGTGGAAGAAGTTGTTAGTGTTTTTGTTGTTACAAGATTTTCTCTCCAATTATTTTACCGGGTGGAATACCCTTTACCCAAAAAAAAGATTTTCTCTCCAATTTTGGGAGGAAGATGAAGAAAAGTGATTTTCTTCATTTCTTTTCTCTTCTTTCACTTCTCTTCTTTTCCTTTCTCGTGTAAGCGTCTACCACATTTTTGATACACAGGTTTTTTGGGTTTCCAGGATCGAATGACCAAACAACTTTCATGCCAACATCATTATAGAAAATCAATAATAAGAAAGCAAACAAGAGATGGGGGTGAACCCTTTTATTCTGATATTATAAATCGTGGGTTAACAATTGTTTATAGAAACCTAATCTATATATACTCATGAAACGTTGCCTATATGAACAGGCATACCGATTCATTAAACGTTACAATACTTATAACCGTTATAACCCTAAAACAAAACCGTTTCTATCTATTGGGTTTGTTGGCCTAAACCAGAATCTTGCAAGCTTTATTTTTGACCCATCTTGTTCCCTTTGGCGTCTAAGACATTAAAAAAAGTCCAACAGTTCCTCCCTAATGTCGAGATGCCAAAATCTTCGTTTGTGATCATCCTTATATCCAGGTAGATCAATGAGATGCCAAAATCTTCGTTTGTGATCATCCTTATATCCAGGTAGATCAATTTCCTTCGGTTACTTCCACCTTTACTGCTGTGATCTTCATTATCTCCATGTTGATCATATTTTTCTGGTTAAATCCACCATCTGACTTTTGGGCAGTTATCTCTTCCTTTGGCATCCATGGTAGGTTTGTTTCTCGAGTGATGATTAAACATGAATTGTTGTTTGATCCCTTTGGCTCTGATGCCACTGATACACAGGTTTTTTGGGTTTCCAGGATCGAATGACCAAACAACTTTCATGCCAACATCATTATAGAAAATCAATAATAAGAAAGCAAACAAGAGATGGGGGTGAACCCTTTTATTCTGATATTATAAATCGTGGGTTAACAATTGTTTATAGAAACCTAATCTATATATACTCATGAAACGTTGCTTATATGAACAGGCATACCGATTCATTAAACGTTACAATACTTATAACTGTTATAACCCTAAAACAAAACCGTTTCTATCTATTGGGTTTGTTGGCCCAAACCAGAATCTTGCAGGCTTTATTTTTGACCCATCTTGTTCCCTTTGGCGTCTAAGACATTAAAAAAAAGTCCAACAATTTTTGTTCCTGTAGTCTAGCATATTACATAACTTTGTTGGTAGTTTTATATGGTGTTTTACATGGATGGAAAAAGATGTAAAGAAAGAATTTTACTTTCCTGTTTGCAGTTTATATCAGTGCTTGTGTTTTCACTTTTCATGGGCTAAAAAGATGGGCTAATAATAGCAGGCCAAGTTTAATGAGAAAGCCCAACGAAGAAATAATATTTTATGGTGCACAACGCTCAAAGTTGTGCCCATAATATATATAGACAATATGGTATCAAAAACTTTATTCTTGATTCGAAAGCATTCATTCAATAGATTGTTCATACTTGCCGTAACAAGAAATTTATATTGTGAGATAATGTGTTGCCGTTCAAAAAAAAATGTGGGTTTATATAAGAAAATTGAAAATGTTATATAAGTTATAGCATTCAATTTCTGAATATAGTTTAAGTATGGGGATTGATTCGCACACCATTTTTTTTTGTTAATCACACCATTTTGTATAACACTTTAATGCACAGAGAGTACACAGTACAATACTGTAATGCACATATTGTGGTGCAAGAATAAAAAAATTTGATTTGCGAATCACCTCCCTTTAAGTATATGCCGGGAGGTTTAGTATGAGTTTCATCTTAACTTTAACACATTTGTTACGTTAGTGCATTGTGTTTGAACTTTTACAACCTCAACAACTTGAACTCGAACCTTAACTATTTTCCTTTTCGAGCTAGTTTTTTATTATGACATATCCGGTGTCGTATTAACTAGGGATTGCAATGGAAATCCGATCCATTAGATATTCACCCGATCCAAACCATGAACGGTAGATATGGACGCACGAAATTAGTTCTAAATATGGATATGAATATGGATAGAACAATTATTAGCGGATCAAATAGGGGTGAACATTTTTTTATCAGCCGAAAAAATAGATCTACACACATTTTTTATATCTCTACTATATAAAGCAAAAATATTTTTGTTTAAAATTAAAAAAAATTAATAATGAGTAATGTTTAATCCTCAAATATCCTTTTAAAACTTAAATTTCAATCTTTTGTTTACTTTTTCACATATAAATTCAAACAATATTGCCTTAATAAAAAGTTGACTTAGGTGGTACTGGATCAAGTAGCAAACATAGAGTTAAAACTCCCATGTTAGAAGGAGTTGCTGAGAACCCATCCGTGAATTCTCCTGAACCTTCATCTGCTGTTCTGTTCCTTGAGTATGGCGATACGGCTAAGCCTTCTAGCAGCTTAATGGATAGAAAATCAGCCCCTGAGTATGTTTAACTATCATCTTTTGTAAATGTGTATTAACTTACTGTGAAGCAAATTCTTAGTATGATCCTGTTATACCAGTTATGAGGCGATGATTTTTGAGGCTCTTTGCTGCACTGTAGATCCAAATGGGCCTGACATCAATGCGATTTTGAGTTTTATTAATGTCAGTATAATATCTTTCTTTTGCATATTTAGAATAAATAGCTTAATCGTATACAATTATACATAGTAAAGATGATTTTCTTCATTTTACACATATTTCAGCAAAAGTTTGATGTACCTGAAAATTTCAAAACATCCGTGACTTCAAAGCTCAGAAGACTCGTGTTGACATGAGAACTCGAGAAGGTGAGCTACTCACGCTTTTATCAGTTAGGATTCATCTTATATCACCCTTTGGCTTTTAAACTTAAATTTCCTCACTCCTGTATCTCTAATTCTAAATTATAATATGGTGGTTGCTTCTTGATTGATAAATCACTTTCGTATTATTAACTGCTTGCATGGTGAGGTGGACTTATCAGATAATTAACGTTTCTTCAATTAAGAATCTTAATGAACTAAACAGGATCATAGCATACAAAACTATTGAAGAGATGTTACCCTCTTGCACTAGATTCTTGAGTCTTAATAGTGTACATAGTAGACAGAGCCGGAGACAGGAGGGGGACAGGGCGGGTTGAAAAATAAAATTATTGTGTAAATTTTTAAAATATCTGGCTATTTTTTTAGTTTGTCTCCTTAACAAACCGATTCGTAGTGTAGTTTCTAAAACTTATCAAGCCTATTCGGCCATAACTTTCTAGTTCCACCCCTCACAGTAGATCTCACAACTATTTTTCCTTCTACAAGGATGCTTTTGTATACAATCAAACTCATATGTGGAACCGTAACCTTTCAACATGCAACCTTCAACAGATAGAAAATTTTCAAAGTTTAGGAAATTGGTAGCTTTTATAGATAGTTTTAGTCATTTTTATCTATTTATTAACATGTAAAAAATAAATAAAATAGTTTGGTTAGTTAAATAGTTGGGTAAACACGTTACGGATAAGATTTCTCTTGTTTAGATTATGCAGGAAAGGCAAATTTTTAACTAGTGCCTCAAATATGTGGATAGTTGTTTTGCAAAACAAAAGATATCAAGGTAACTAACGGGGTGTTTGTTTAAGCTTGTTTAGGAGGCTTACTAGTTTCTATAACAAAATAAGTCTAATCCAATGTTTGACTAAGCTTCTATTATTGGGCTTTTGAGGTTATGGGTAGGGATGCCTGTTGATACAAAAGTTGGCAAGGCTTGGCTTGAGTACCAATTCGGATGTTTANATATCCGTGACTTCAAAGCTCAGAAGACTCGTGTTGACAGGAGAACTCGAGAAGGTGAGCTACTCACGCTTTTATCAGTTAGGATTCATCTTATATCACCCTTTGGCTTTTAAACTTAAATTTCCTCACTCCTGTATCTCTAATTCTAAATTATAATACGGTGGTTGCTTCTTGATTGATAAATCACTTTCGTATTATTAACTGCTTGCATGGTGAGGTGGACTTATCAGATAATTAACGTTTCTTCAATTAAGAATCTTAATGAACTAAACAGGATCATAGCATACAAAACTATTGAAGAGATGTTACCCTCTTGCACTAGATTCTTGAGTCTTAATAGTGTACATAGTAGACAGAGCCGGAGACAGGAGGGGGACAGGGTGGGTTGAAAAAAAAATTATTGTGTAAATTTTTAAAATATCTGGCTATTTTTTTAGTTTGTCTCCTTAACAAACCGATTCGTAGTGTAGTTTCTAAAACTTATCAAGCCCATTTGACCATAACTTTCTAGTTCCACCCCTCACAGTAGATCTCACAACTATTTTTCCTTCTACAAGGATGCTTTTGTATACAATCAAACTCATATGTGGAACCGTAACCTTTCAACATGCAACCTTCAACAGATAGAAAATTTTCAAAGTTTAGGAAATTGGTAGCTTTTATAGATAGTTTTAATCATTTTTTTCTATCTATTAACATGTAAAAAATAAATAAAATAGTTTGGTTAGTTAACTAGTTGGGTAAACACGTTACGGATAAGATTTCTCTTGTTTAGATTATGCAGGAAAGGCAAATTTTTAACTAGTGCCTCAAATATGTGGATAGTTGTTTTGCAGAACAAAAGATATCAAGGGAACTAACGGGGTGTTTGTTTAAGCTTGTTTAGGAGGCTTACTAGTTTCTATAACAAAAATAAGTCTAATCCAATGTTTGACTAAGCTTGTATTATTGGGCTTTTGAGGTTATGGGTAGGGATGTCCATTGCACTGAACTAGACCGAACTGGAACCGAAAGAGGAAAAACCGAGAACCGAAAATAAGAAAAAGGTATCCGAGAACCATACCAAGTTCTTCAGTTTGATTCCGGTATAGTATGGGAATTTTTGGTAATTCCCAAGAAGTACCAAAGTGTGTTTAAAAAATCTAGACTTCATTGCCGATCATTTATAAAGGACATGCTAAAAAAAATGTCTCAAACAATGCTAATGTGTTTAAAAAATCTAGACTTCATTGCCGATCATTTATAAAGGACATGCTAAAAAAAATGTCTCAAACAATGCTAATGATTTCAATAATTTCAATTGCTCAAACTAACACAAAGCATCAGTTTATAATTGTTCAAAAATTTTAAGTGCACTTGATATCATTAATCTAGTTATTGTTTGCATCTCTAATCCAATAGCGGCTCTCATAAATAATTCACATGATCAAGATAAAAAGAAAAAAAATATTTTAAAGTTAAATAATTTTGATGCTGATATTGAATTTTGAAAGGTATTAATAAGTGAAGAATCAATAGTTTTGTATTATTTGGGATAGATTAAAGGTCAGGGTTTTCAAATTTGAGGGGCTTTTAAGTTTTAGGTTTTTTGAGTTAATGAATTCATATGGGTGAAGGATTTTTCTACAGATTTTTTGTTGCAGCAGCCGTTGTCAACAGAATTGACTGTTGCTGCCACCGGATTTGTCCCGCTGCCGTCGCAGAAACTGCTCGTGTATTATAAAGTTTATTGTGTATTATCATTGTATACTTGTTTGCAAGATAATCTATATTTTGTTATAAAGTTTGTAAATTTTATTACAAAAGTTTATTTAAACTTTGTTATATAAAGTTTATGTAATTTTTTTTGTATGTTGTGGTTATAAAGTAGATATAAAATTTGGTGTGCAAATTTGTTTGTAAGTTTATATTGGGTTAGTCTCTTCAAATTGTTTCTGAAATTGTTATGTTTTGGGACCCTCTCATGAGTCCTACGTGACATTTCCATAGGACTAATGATAAAGTCTTATTTTAGTACCAAGAAAAAGGGTCCTAATACGAAGGTGCTTTGTTAGGACCAAATTTGGTGTTGCATAAGACATTATCTCCCATGTTTAACTGATAGCATTAGTGTCCTAATAAGTGAAATCATCAAACACTTTCTTTTGTATGTAACATATTTAACGCTACTTAAAATAACAAAAACACAAAACAATAAACTAAACTAAATTTGAAGCAAGTAAATAGAAGGAATATAATTCAATAAGCAAGAAAAGATTTCATTTCCATACAACGTTTTCAACCAAGTTATAATAACATTCAAAGATAAAAGTGTTACAAAATTCAACTTAAATAACACGAAATAAAAGTAGCGACTTGCAACAATAACATGAACAAATCAGGCGACATTAACAGAAAATAAAAATCAAAAGTAGCTGATTTAACAAAAAGAAAACTTGAAACAGATCGTTTAAGTCATCATCCATTATCCTCACACACCGCCTACAAATAAACAACTCGTATTTAATAGAGAGTAATAAAGTTCAGTCTAATAATGGTCATATGATGACAAGTTTGACAAGGTAGCATATACCAAAACAAGAGAGCAAGGCCAGTCCCGCAAATGGTGTGCCAATAGCATCTTAAACTGTAACAAAGAATTCATACTTCCTCACCAAATATTCATCTTTTTCATAGCGACATGAAGAACCCATAGTTGAGATAAAGGTGCCATATCAACATTGTGTTTGACCAAATATAGCTTATGTGCAGATGAGATATCTAAAAGTTAACTGAACATCTAATCTAACTCCCTCTCCCTCTGAGTTCACCACAAAATAATCATGTATGAGTTAAATAAGCGAACAATATTGCCATAGACACCATGCCAACAAAAAATAAATTAAGGTACCTTAAGCATTGTTATAGTGAACCAAATAAACAAGCAATGAGTCAACATAACTTGAATTGTAGTGAACCAATTAAATATTGGTCCCCTAGCTCTTTTTGGCGCATTCCCTGGAACTGCAATGAGTATGTAATGAGTAATTATAATTAACCAATTAAACAAGCATAAACAAACTACATACCTTGAGCGTTGTTAGATTGGTTAGAGCCTACTTCAATCACATCTTGGCTATTGTTCGACCACTGATGCAAACTCCATTATCCCTCCTTAATGCCATTCCTAAGTTATAATATATAGATGAAAAGACAATAAACCGTTAGTAAACTTTTTTATCAGAAAAAGACAACTTTTATAACACGACAAAGTACAAGGAAAATTTTACAAAGCTTGGACACTAACAGGAAATGACCCACTTGCACAGTTGCTCCTGCAAGATGAGAGGAGGCCAAAAAAGGATAGCATATGACAACTTCAAACACAGTAACATGAGAAGCGTAAAGCAATCATCCCACTACTAACTTACTATCACTAAACATGAAGCCAATGTTTAGCTCCACATTAGACAACACCAAGCTACCAGAAAAATACCATCAAGACAGAAGATATAACAATAGAAACAACTTTATCAACAAAAAACGAGTAAATGAACAACACTTGGAAGATATATATAGCTTAGTATCAATTTAGACAATGCTAGTATATAAGATAGTTATAGAAAAAACATCTGAAAAACCATTAACAAAGTTTTAGATAGTAAGAAATATGACAGGAAATCAAGACAACAACTTTATTCTTAACCTTAATAAAAAACATCATTGAATGTTTAACGAACAAGAGGGCACATCACAAGGGTCCTCCAAGAGACAAATCTACAATCCGAAAATAATACTTAACATCTTATCACTAACTAGGGTGTCGTTGGTTGATGGTTATAGGAATGAAAGTGTGGGTCTCATGAAAGATTGTTGATTAACAGTCGACTCAATGATTTTTTAGGGCTGGTAACCGAAGGTCTATACCCGCGTCGGCAATACTTGATAACAAGTGGTTCAAATGGGTTAAGGTTTTGGTTTAAGTTCAGGTGCATACAGCATACCTGTCGTTTGAGTTGGGAAAAATTCCCCTAGTTGCATATATGGAATAAGAAATTAACAATAATTAGTCACATAAGTTATAAAAATAAAAGTTTGTTGATAACTGTAACACCCCCAAAATCTGGTTTAGCGGAAGCATACATGTTTGTGTTGGTCCCGTTTACACGGATAAACTAACTATAGAGATAGTCTAAACGTGCACCATGCTAAGATAATGATATGAAATACTTTGAAAGATATTTGAACAAAACGTAAAGTAAAGAAACACAGTAATTTTTCAACGTTTAATTCTTATTAGAAATCAATCAAAGAATTATACCCAAGTGTTTGCGGAACAACACTTGGGATTGAAATGACAAGTATGGTATGACTCCTCACTAAACTCAAGCTAAGCTAGAGTGACAACTAAAGGTCCTACTGAGCTATC